>JAUZST010056363.1:0-23917 GCA_034779995.1 Parotocinclus haroldoi | reverse complement strand
GGAGGAAACCGGAGTACCCGGAGTAAACCCATGCAGACACAGGGAGGACATGCAGACTCCACACAGAAAGGACCCAGTCCACTCCACCCTGGGATTGAACCCGGGACCTTCTTGATGTGAAGCAGTGGTGCTACCCCACCGAGCCAAAGTGCTGCCCAATTTGTGTGAAATGATGGATTTTTACTTATCTGTGAAAGGTAAGTGTACGATAACCTCTAAAGATTGAGAGGTGAAACTGGAATTAGGTGTTTTCAGTGAACAGGATTACAATCAGATGTCAGTGGGCGTCCTGTTGTATGTAAAGAAGCATGGTGCTGTGAAAGTCTGATGTTTTTGGAAGTGTATTCTATACTATTATTATTCAAAGACCATTGTTACCGTCCTCAGGAGGGGCCGACTAACAAAGTTTAGTCCAAAAGCAAGGCGTATAATAGCACGCAAGGTCACAACTACAACTACAACTACAGTCATCTATCATTAGAATCAAGCACTGCAGAATGCCACTGCTCCCCAAAAAGCAGGGTATTACATTATCCTCTCTGGCCTAATTTAAACTGAATAGGGTGACAGTAGCGAGGAATAACTTCCTAAACATTATAAGGAAAAAACTTTGGTAGGACCGAGATTAAAAAAGGGACCCATCCTCCTTGGGAGGTTCAGACATGAAATGTAAGAATCAATTTAATATAACTACCGGTAGTAAGTAAACCTATTTATCAAATGTGTTTGTAGCAATAGATCAAATAACAGAACCTACATATTAACAGACTAAAAAATTCTAATAAACATACAGTAAATATCAACAGATAAACAGTAGCAGCAATCTGGCAGCTTCATCTAGTTAAACCTTCTACAGCCAAGAGAGTGGCCATGGTGTGATGAATCTCATATTGTGTCTGCTAAAACAACAAATGCAGTGGTGTCCTAAGACTTTTGCACAGTACTATACATCCTGCACAGAGTGCCAGTCCAATGTTTTATAAACACACCACCTGACTGTCACATTGCAAATCCTACCTGTTCGACAGGAACTACTATTTCCAGGAGCTGCTGGATCTCTGCATGCGCTTTGTAATTGGACCTTTAGCACGATGGCCTCGGTCTTGGCATGAGAGAACTTAAAGGCATCTGGACCAAGTATTTCGGTTTCTCTGCATCTCTTTCTTTAAGAGCAGCCAAGTGCTGTACTTGCAAAGAATCTCAAGCGGAATTTGGATGGTTTCTGGTGTAGCCTCAGACCAGAAACTTGGTGTTCCGAGCAAAAATGAACCAACAGGACACTGGCAGGTCAATCAGCCAGCATTTTGTGCTCCAGAAAATGTTTCTGATTCTTAGGAAGCATCATGGTTATGTGATTGGAAATCGGCCATGTTAGCTTAAGATATATATTACTGAGCCTATTCCTTATGCTTTTCCCTTTTGCAGCTTTCTAATAAGGAAACATACAATTTATACATTTCAGGTTAAACACAAAAGTGAGGTAGCACCTAAAAAGTGACATTGGCCAGTCTCTTTTGCATTCTCTCTTTCCCATATCGAGTCTGTGCCAGCACACTTGAGAGTGGATTTGTTTTGGATTAGCACAGTCCCTGGATTTGTTTAGATACGCAGGCTTCGTACTGTGCTATTCTTTTGACTGGAAGCCCTTCCCCCTTTTTCTTTGCATCTGGGCCTACATGATGGTTTCCATTTATCCAATACTCCTCAAGAGCCATGGGTGTGGAGAATATGGCAAAGAACCACCACTTTGAACCTCGGTGAACAAAGTCTTTGGAGAACGGGTTCCGACTTCCAATTTCATCACACAGCGATCCAAAATCATCGACAAATTTGACTGCGGGGGCTCAGTGGTTAAGTCTTTGGCCTACCAATTGAAGGGTTTTAAGTTCAGAACTTGGCTCTTCCAAGTTTTGGCTTTTTACCCCTATGCTCCTGTTATAATCATTAGATGGGCATCCAGGTCCACACTGGTGATGTTAACCTGACTGCTCTTTAGTGACGTTGCTAACCTCAGAACCCAAGGAGCAAATTATATTGTCCGTTAGCACAAAGGTTTTTCACTGCAATCAGTTATCAAGGCTGTTATAACAAACAACACTAGAGTAGAGGATAGCCTTAGGCACAGGTGCATGAATCCAAAAAAGGAATGGTTTTAGAGCATGTCACAGTTTTCTCTAATTAATTCTCCCTGCTGGCTCCAAAAATTAGCCAAGCCAGGCTGTCTCAACAAATTCCCACTGAGATTTCTGTACAGTTAAGTGTAGATGGAAAATTTCCTCAAATCTTGTTCAGGAGTATATGTTCTCTTTAGAAACATGTCTTTCCACAGACAAAGAGCATGTTTATCTGAGCCCTAAGTACAGGGCAACATCTTCCTGCACCTCCCATTCAGAGAATATGAGATTTAAACCATGTAGTTTTAAAAATCTGGGTCTGTCCCAAAATAAAGACTGTTTTTATTTATTAGAAGCTTCTCCAAGCCTGCGGAAAAGTGATGGAGAGCTGCTGGTGTGGAAAACCAATGGCTTCAACCTCCAGGGTGACCATTCTGGCAAGATATAATCCTGTTTTTTTCTCCAAGTCTGCTTTGGCTAGGCATTAGATAGAACCTGTGTCTAGACTCTCATCTGTCTTGTTGAAAAGGCAGTGTGTTTACTTCTTTGTATATCCTAATCCTCTAGGGAGGTTCAGTGTTTAAAAATGTTTTCAGGACATTGAGTTCAATCCCCGGTTAGAGCCTTGAGTGCCTGATGAATGCATTAAATTAAATGTATATGTTGTTGGTTGTGAGTTAAAATGTAATGTAAAATGTCAAAATGACAGCGGTGGATCGGCAACTAAGGTTGAAGTTAGCTAATCAAAGGAGGGAGTACAAATTATGGTTCAAAAAGTTGACAGTTACTTATAAGCAATCATGCGCCTGTTAAATGCTGCATTTGTTCTAGCAGTTTTCTTGTTTTAGTAATTTCTCCAAGCAATATCTGGACTGTATACGTAAACATGAACTGCTTCCTCTCTGGCATCTATTGCAAACGATAGCTGCTTTCACCCCAAACAGTTCCAGGGACTATTTTGTTAGGGATTTGCCCCATAGAGTTTAGTAGATAAAAGCCAACCAAAAATAAAACAGTGAGAACCACTATAGTGTATCTCATCTTGCATCCAGGCTAGAGGCGGCCCAACAGGCTATTATAGCCTCGTTTGTAGAGTTTTCCACAAATAAAACTTATTCTTTTGCTCTAATATCGTAATCATATTTATATATCATCATTACATTCATACATATCAAATACAATACCATTTAAACAACAACTTTTTGGTCAGATAGTCTACTAGTAGACTTGTAATATGATGAGAAATCACAAAAATAGGTTGTATGTACAAATGGTACATGATTAGCAGGCCAAAATCTAGAAAATACGCCCTACAGTGTTCAGGATGTAAATGCGTTGTCTATTGTTATTTAATTGCTACTTTATTAAGTGGCTTATTTGTATAATGCATACACTAAAGTTTAGGCACCCCTATTGCAAAAAGGTTGGGCTGCAGAACCTCTGTAAGGAACCAACTTAAATCTAAGACACTGCTGCACATTACGGTGAGTTAAACAATGCTTGTATGTGCAAACATCTAATTAAATCAGTCGTGGCAAAGAAAACAAACTGTTCATCTTATCCCAGTTTAATTGTCACCTGTTTGTGTAACACTTTCCTCATGAAGAGTGGTGTAGGGTGTGTTAAATCTGCCCATTAAACTAGTCCTGACACATTTCTTTCTAAATGTTAGAATAGTTTTAATAACGCTGAACCAAAAACGAGGCTGGATGTGTTCGGACCTGGAAAAGCAACTCGTGTAAATTGGGCAGCAGGAGCACTTTCTGGTGCGCTTGATTATAATTGCAATCACTCACAGGCCCATTTTATCATTTCAGTCAGTCAGTCAGTAGATTTTCTCTCTGGCAGTTTGCATGAAATTGACTGAGTAGGTCAGTAACACATGTGTGGAGGAGTGGAACATTTGCACTCTGTCTGTTTCCTGAATCATTGATTTAAAACAGGTGCATGTTCTGACCCCTCCCATGACTTTCCAGATAAACTTTTAGCCATGTTCTCCAGTTTCGTAACTGGCTGCTGGCTTGTTGAATTGCTTGTTGTTAGTGCACGGAGATTTTGCTCGTGTTTTGTCTGGCCGTTTGGGAAAACTTACTCCCACCTCTCCAGCGGGCCCAGCCTTTACACCTTGGGGAAAAAAATCCATGACATACGAGGAACCGTTGCACCCACATCAAATGCGAACATAATGCATCTGGCTGGGGGCTGTTCATTCTTTTCATTGCCTCTCCACAGTGTTTTGGGTTTCGTAGTGGCTTTCCAAGTTAAACAGAGGTTTGGAGACCAAACAGGAAAATCCTGGATTGCTACCAAATTATATGGCAGCTGACTCAGAGAATGAGATTTTACTTAATAAGCTGCCCCGCAGTGTCTGGATTTAACGTCTGACATGGAAATGGTTCTGGAAATGGAGCTGGATGCAGCTATTGAATTCATCTACACTTCAGTTATTGGAGGTGTTTACTTCATACAGTACTATGCAAAAGTCTTAAGACACCATTACATTAGATACACCATTGTTGTAGCAAGTGGCTATAAATAAGCATTTCTTAGCCTGTTTAGCAGGATTGCAGGATGCAGGATTAAAATTGTATTTTGTTTGAGCTCTTCTTACTCTATAAGAGCATCTGACAGATTCATCAGGATGCCAAGCTGCTTGAACAGGAATGGTTTTTGTGGATGAGTAGCAGCCAATTAACCACTTTATTGGAAGGGGGGAAAGGCTAATGTATGCTAAAGCTCCAAAAGATTAAAATGAACATCGGTGGAAAAGAGGTTAATGGAATGACCAACACAAGTTTCAGGGTCCAGTCATTAACAATATGTCATACATGATAATTATTACACTGATAAAACAGCAAACATAATGGTTCCCTAAGGCCTTTAAACAATGCTATATATACTAGCTAAAGAACATCAACAATACACTCGTTTTCGCTTGTGACCTATTTTATTTACTGTGGATCCTGGAAAGGTCATGCAGGAGAGTGTATGTCCCTTTAACAAAGCTATTCAAAGCCTCTCTGGATTAAACCATGTGGCTAAAAATGACTTTAATACAATTGATTGCCAAAATTAGGATTCAGCACTTTAGCACGCTGTAAATGTCAAATAATGCAACAAATACAATTCTGGTGATTCTAAAATGTGCTAAAAGCATGAGCTAAGAGCTTTCCACTAGCATGTGTATGAGAGAAAGAACAGAGAGCCGAACAGGTGGTGAACAGACAGATGAAGGCAAGCCCAAGCTAACGGCATCCTTCTGTTCTGGAGTCTAAAGTAAGAGTTAAATCACAGACAGACAGGGATAACATGGATGTGAGTCAAAGCAGAGATGCGCTATAAGGACAGACCTTCTAATAATTCAGCTCTGATATTTCAATAACCCTCACTTGTTTCAAATTAATAATAAAAAGCATGCATTTAAGCATTCTCCATAGACAATTTTGCACATGAACTTTATTACATAGTACTGTTGATAAATTAATCCATTTGTCACGTTCGCACAGCAGAACCTGGAAATGGTTAGAAGAGTGTGTGCCCTATGACGCCCTGTGCCGTCGCCTGTGCACCAGCTTGCTGACCGGCTAAAACAATGCGATAGTGGATTAAATGCCACTTTATTTTATTTTATTTTTTTTTACTTTTTATGTTATCCCTAAAGAAACGGCTTTCCATGTTGATTGAGAACTTGGCTGGTTTGCACAAAACTACTCCACCAGTCATCTTGAAAACACCCTGAAATGCCAGGTCTTATTGTCTAATGTCAGAAGTCAGCCTAACAGTCATGATTCAAAGTCTAGTGAAACACTCTTAGAAGAACATAGCTTACAACCATGTTTTGGATCCCATTTTTGGGTGTCCGTATACTTTTGTCTATATAGTGAAACAGATAAACAAACACAGCCATATGACCACGCAAACATGTATAGAACATGTATAGAATACATGTAATACGATATTCAGTGACACACAAAGGGGTATTAGAACATAGGATAGGGCATGAAACACACATGTACAGTGAACCATATCAACCACATGGTCATAATGCTATAGCAATCTGATGTGTATACAGGGTGTTCCAGCATCACAGGACAAAAGCTTTTATATAAAGAACTTTCTGAATATTTTACCATTATTCTCAATACACAAATGTTGCTATGGTACCCATTCAACAAACATATATGAGTTATGTTTGTCTGCTATCAATGTAGTTTTGGCTCAGGGACTGGGTGCAATCAGTTGTGGACTTAGAGGTCAGCCTTTATCTCTCATGCTGTAATTGAAGCATCTTGGAACAACAACAGTTCCAGTTCCACAGTTCAACCACTCAAGCCCACTTAAACTTACAAAGCAGAGTAGTTGAGTGCTAAAGCTCTAAGCTCTTTATGCACTAAGCTGTTGCCTAATTCACTACAGAGTATCAGGCAACCTCTAGAAGCAACATCAGCACAAGAATTGGGAACCGCAAGAAATAGTAACTGAAAACAAACCAAAATCATTTAACATTTGCATTTCATCATTTAGCAGTTACCATTATCCAGAAAGACCTACAGCTGTGACAACCTGGCAATTCAAGCAATTGCCAGCAATGGCATATTGGAAGAGGTGGGATATGAACCATGATCTTTATGGTCCAATTGTGATAGATAGACAGATAGACAGAGGTGGGCTTTAAACCCTGTACCATATAGCCCATAGTTCAGTACCTTAACCACTAGACCACTACAGTCACCACAAGATTACTATGAACTGGCTGAATTGGTGTAAAGAATGATGCCATGGGACCCTTTGCTCTGGAGTAACTCTTCAGGTTTCATTTCAGGTAGATTTATTAGTGAGTATGGGTTTGGTGCATAATTAAGCAGAATGCATAGTGCCAATTATAAAACACAGTGGACACAGGGTGGTGGTCTGGCATTGTTTTCCATGGTATGGGCTCCACCCCTTACTTCCAGAAAAGGGTAATGTTAATAGTCCAGCATACAAAGCCATTATATAATGACAACATTGTGCCTACATTTTGGATAAGGTCCTTTTCTGTTGCTAGATGAATTCCCATCAGCAATGATGTTGTGTGTTGTGTGGATTTTGCATGTTCTTTCTGTGTCTGTTTTGGTTCTTTGGTGTCTTTCTTCATTTCACAGACATGCATTAGGACAAGTGGCATCCAGTGTGTGTGCGTTATCTAAGACCAGCTTTACTCACTATGCAATCAAATCAGACCATAGCCACAACCCAACACCATGGAGGTTTGAAAATTAATAGGCTTGTTTTTGGAGGATTTGCCACCCACATGACAACTCTGGGTGCAAGGACAGGAACAACCTTAGACGCACACAAACCCAGGAAACATTAGAGACACAAATTAACCTAACAAGCATGTCTTTGGACTGTGGGAGGAAACCGGAGTACCCGGAGTAAACCCACACAGACACGGAAAGGACATGTAGACTCCACACAGAAAGGACCCAGGCCGCTCCACCCTGGGATTGAACCCGGGACCTTCTTGATGTGAAGCAATGGTGCTAGCCACAGAGCCACGGTGCTGCCTCGAAAATAAGTTAATAAACAAAAAACACAGCATCCAAAGTAGGCTATTCATTTCATTAGGTATGTTTAATATTGACGTAAATTTGCTTCTGAGCAAATAGCCACTCATGCTTATGTAATGTTAAATAATAAAACATACAAGCATTATGTCCTTTTATTAGAAACAGCAAGTCCAAGTTATTATCTTCCCGGTCTGAAAAATTGCATATGTTTTGAAAGATAACACCATTACGCACAAATTCAAGTTCAAATTCATTTACTGTTGTCCCAATAAATAGCACAAAAATCACGTTTGGCTCTAACGGCCTTTATGAGGGTTATGACTATATACCTACGTATACTTCATATATTTATGTGAATGCCTGTGAAGAATAATATCACAAACATTTGCTAAAATATATGAGGATTGTAGTGGCTTAGTGGTTAGGGCACAGGACTGTAGAACAAAAGGTCCAGGGTTCAAAGAAGGCCAACTGTACAATAGTATCTACTGTAAGTCACTCTGGATAAGATGACAAATGTCTGTTAAATGACTACATGTAAATGTAAATGCAAATCAGTCAGAAATAACTGGAATATAAATGGTACAAACTGTCAAATTCACTTGTACTTGAGAATCCGAAGGCGTAACTTTCTCACACGTTCCTTCTCCTGAGCTAGAATGATTGTGTCGAACACAAATCGTGTTGCTATTATTTTTAACCACACGATTGCATAACAGCAGCTGATCCTGAGCTGTCACAATATATTGGCATGCCACGAAACTGATAGCTCACTGTGAAAATTTCCATCAATCACAGCGCGAGGACGAGGGGATCAGATAAAGCCTGAGCTCAAACTCTGCTGGTTGCTTATCGTGGATATGATGCACGTCTTTGCGCTCCGCCTACATCTACAATCAATCAGATCGTCCGAAAAAGAAAAAAAAAAAAACGGCACAGGATGGCAAACGCACCAGTTCATATTTTCCCCTCCCGCAAGGATCCTGAGATGTGCCAGACCTCACACTTTGCAAATATATAATCTCCCACACATTCCAATAGCCTCTGCACCCGATGAACCTTTCAGAACATTTTGTGAAGAATCAGAGTCATCTCTAAGAGCAAATTATTTTACTCGCTGCTTTTTCTCCGGCTTAAAAAATGGACTGTTTTTTCCATATTTCATGTTCATTAAAAAAGGCAGTTGCATATTCAAGAAGGATAAATGGCCTGGGTAAAAATTCTCTCCAGCCCTTCCCCTGCCGTCAGATCCATGCAAATGGGGCTGGCTCAGTCGACCTCACGTCTCATAGAGGCCTTTAATCTACACCCTGCAATATATTTTACAATTACCAACCTAAATATATAAATGAATGGAGGGTGTGACACACAACGAGTGCGGCAGAACTGAGGACCTCGCAGACGTTATGAGAATGGAACTCAACAACAAGTTTGTGTTGACAGATTCAGGGGTTTGATTGAGGAGCCCAACGAGGCTTTGGCCAGACAGAACACAAACTTGGGATTCTAGGAAAAGATCTGCGAGAACCTGGCTTATGTGAAACCAGAGCTACTTAAAATAAGAGGAAACTGAATGTCGGTATAAGACCTGGGTATCTTGGCTGTTCCCATGGGACACTATATAGCCAAAAGCTTGTGGAAACCCAAAAATACATCCAAAAACTTGGGTATTACTATGAAGTCTGTGCCTCTGTGCTCTCTAGGTCTTCCAGTAGGTTTTGGACCCTGGCTGTCAGATCGAGCTTAGATGCTGGACAACAAGCCATGGTGGCTCACAGTTAGCTTTCCAACTCACTGAGATCTTTGTGCAAGAAGTACAGGATAACAAACTTTCCATTTCTTCATGGAGGTTGTTTTATGAGAACAGTACAGAAAGTTTATGAACTGATTCATCAGAGGTGAAAAGCTATGAAAGTCTTGTATTAGAGTACAAGCCATTTCGTTCCTGTATGCCTCATATTATAAACCTGCTAGCAGTGAGTCTATATACATGTCTGTGCAAAAGTCTTAGAAATTCTATATTTTCCAGCTTCTGCTTATTCTTTATTTAAGTCTTGACTGGCACTTCATTTTGTAGTTCCAGTATTACAGATTGTACTCAATCTGTTGCTCTACATACTTTGCTATTCACTTTTACTCTGTAATGGACCACCACAGATTAGGTGGCACTTATGTGGTGGTGGAGGTGGTGTGTTAGCTGATATAAGCAGTCCTGCTAAAGTTTTAAACAACTGTTCACTGTCCATTATACTGGTAATCCTCTAATCCTTCATCAGTGCTCACAGGACGTTGTCTACAGGACTTTAGTGGCTAGTGGCTACTTAATTATGTGGTTCCAGTCATTTTTTTAATATCCAGCACTCTTAATAAGATTTCTAGATCGTGACCAGTTGAATAACTAGATTAACTGCAGTAGTCTGATTATGATCGTATGATTAAGTGCATGTCTAGTTCATATTTTATTCGATTTGACAGCAGCATCAGTGGCCAAAAGGCCTAGTACACAGAGTAACCCACACAGACACTGGGAGGACATGCAAACTCCACACAGAAAGGACCCAGACTGTTGCATTCTGGAATTGAAGTACCCTACCCTAATAATTCTAACTTTGTGACATTTTTTGGATTGTTAAGATTTTTTTGGTGGATTCATATAGTTTTGCAGGATATCTGACCAATGATATCCTGTGAAGAAGTGATGCTTGTTTCATTTCCCTGATCCACGAGGTATCATTTGTGTAGCATTCAAATGAAAAATATGTTTGACCCATAAAAAAAGTCAATGAGGATTAACAGTTTGAGTGACTTTTTTTAAAGGGCAGCCCTGACTTGGACCCTGCCTAATATAAATCTACCTTTGGCCCTCAACATGACAGCACACAGGTTGTAAAATGTCATTATTAAGGCTTTGGAGCTCCACTGGACCATGATCACGTTCTTGTTGTCCAAACAGAGAAATTTAGGAATATGATCCCAGGATTTTCTGTCCTGCCAAAAGTTTTCCCAAAGTAAGTCAAATCATTCAGGGAGTCACAAAGAGCCAACCCTTGAGATGTTGCAGCAGGATCTGAAGCTGGAAAGCCTAAAAATGTCACTGAGCTTAAGCAGTTCTGTAAGGACAAGTGGGTCAGGGCTTGTTAGATACTAATTGTAGCAGACCTATGACAGACCTCTGGGCGTACGGGACCTAACGTTTGGGTTGAACTATGGAATCTGTGGTGTAACTAACCCTAACCGTAACCAAGAAATCACAGCCAAACAATACTGAAGGTACAACAATTAGTAACAAGAATAATAACAAAGACAGCAAGTACAGTACTGTCTTAGGGCACTATTAAATTTGTTGGTTTAGCAATGCTATAATGACCATACATAACATACCTACATACCAATTTGCTATCTTAATATCAATATATATATATATATATATATATATATATATATATATATATATATATAACTGATTAAAATGTCATATATATATATATATATATATATATATATATACCTGATGAAAATGTCATATAGACTGGGACTGACGAGTAACATATTCATGAGTGTGAACAGAAGTGCCCCCACATGGACTGTTCAGTAGGGTGTATGGTCACCACAGACTGCCAAAACACACTGACAGTGATGGGGCATGGACAGATTGTCTAGCAGTTCTTATGGGATCCTCTGCCACTCTTGTCCCAGGGCAACTTCCAGCTCAAGAAGTGTTGTGGGAGGCACTGGATGATTTTCCAGACATCTTCACAGTACATCCCAAGCATGTTCAGTGGGATTCAGGTCTGGAGAAAGTAAAGGCCAGTCTATGCGTTCGATTCCTGTCTCCTGAAGCATATTGACGAGATGAGCACTTTGGGGCCTTGCATTATCATCGATGAAAAGAAAGATGGTTCCAACTGCTCCAGCACAGGGTATGACTATAGGGTGCAAGACCTCATCTCGGTATCTGACAGCAGTCAGTGATCCATTTCTGATGATGTGGAGCTCAGTACGATCACCAGTGCTAATGGCAAGTTGTCTGGAGGTCAAGTTAAGCCTTTAGGTAGCTCTTTTCTGAAAACCAGAAATCTTTTTAGAAAGAATATCAGTGTATTATGAAGTAACAAAACCAAGTTTGAAATGTAAGGGTCTAGTTGTCAACAATATATGTTCAGTGATAATATAAATGCTAAAATGACAAATCCAATGGTGGCCTAAGATTTTTTTTGTGCAGTACTCTATGCAGAAATTAGAAATAATACTTTTTCACAGCACTGTATTTTCATTCTAGCATTCATTTTCAATCAAATTCAAAAAACACAAGAATCTGCACACACAAAGCAATATGGATGGTTTAGAACAAGGGCAAAGGGTGGGGTTCAACTTCATATGAGCTCATTTGTGTGAAATCCCACAAAATTGCTCATTAGAATTCCTCTGAATCTAAAGTGAGGTCAGGTTAACATTAGGGTCAACACGTCCCTGAAGGGATATTCTGTGAACAGCCATAACGAGGAACGATGGAATCCAAAAATGACAAAGCAGTGCCATTGGTTGACTCGCTTTGCACACCAAAAGCACAGCGATGAACAAAGTATGCAGAGAAAGAGCAGAACTACAGTCTGTAATTGTAGAACTACAAAGTGCTTCTATATGATAAATAGAGCCGATAAAATGGACAAGGAGTGTAGAAACAAGGATGAGTGATTGGTGAGGGAATGTTAGTATGCCTGGTCATTTCATTAATACTCACCCTGAGTTAAGTAAGGATGAAGAAATGTCATTCAGGAGCCATCAAAGTTTAGCCCCATGAGTATATATATATAACATTTAAAAAAGATGTCCCCAAGACAACAGATGAAGATATGGTTGATATCTTTATACTTTAACACTACTGCGTCATGTTAGAATTGTTTGAATTGCTAGACTAGGTGTGACAGAATATCAGAGCACACAAAGAACTTGGCTCAAAGCTTTCCAGATGTGTGACGGCTAACAATGAAATGGCCCTATTCCCAGTCATACCAAGCTGAACGTCTGACAGCTGAAAACATCCTAGTTATTGCAATTCCAGGGTTGTTTGCTTGTTTCTTTTGTTTTGTTTATGTTTTATTTTCAGTCTTCTCTTAAGTGCTGAGTAAAGAGGTGAGTTTTTAGCTGCTGCAAGAGAGTCAGCGCTGCGACCCTCCAGTGGAAGTTCTTTCCACTATCTAGGTGCCAGGACAGAAATGAGTTTTGATTTTCATCTTCCTTTCATCTTAGATATAAGATCCAGTCAAGTCAAGTTCGTATCTCTGAGGGTACGAGGCACAGAGCGTGGATTGATTAGTGCCTTTAGGGATGATGGTGGAGTTTCATTTTTGCCTAGGTGAACCTCAGGATTTTGCATCTGATGAGGACAGCCACAGGAAGCCAGTGAAGTGAACGCCGCTGCTGCCGCTGCTTTCTAAATGAAATGCAGGGGTCTGACTGTACGCATCGTAAGACCAGCCAGAAGAGCATACCAGTAATTTAGTTTTGATATAACAAGAGACTGGACAAGCACATGTGTGGCTTCAGTTGAAAGGAAGGGTCAAATTCTCCTGATGTTACAGAGGAGGCACCTACATGAGTAGGTCTGTTTGGAAATATGAGCAAAGAAGCTCTGCTGGCTATCAAAGAAAACTCCAATATTTCTTTTATTCTCTGGAGGTCAGATGGAGGAGTTTACAAGATGACAAGATATTGATAAAGGGACCAATCTGTAAGAATGTAAGGTTTTAGAGTGAAGCTTTGCTGTGGTTTAACTTTAGATGATGAGCTTGCATCCATAATGAGAATTTCTCCTGCTCATGCTGAGATCAGGGTTATTATCATTAACGAAAACGAACGAAATAACGAAAACTAAAATTGAAAAAACATTTTCGCCAACTGAAATGAATAAAAACGATAATTAAAAGAAAAAAACGATAACTAACTGCAACTGTGTTATGTGTTTACAAAACGAACTTAAACGTACTGAAATTATAGATAGAATACCCTTCGTTTTCGTGTTTGTCAATTTATTTATAAGGCTTAAGAACTGATGTGAAATCGATTTTTTCCACTCGAGCAGTTTTACGTTAACTGCCGGCACTTTACGGCACCACATAATGCCTGATGGCCCTGCTTGTTTGGGCTGCGTCTGAAATCGCATACTTCCCTACTATACAGTACGCAAAAGCAATAGGCGAGAGTATGTAGTGCGTCCAAATAAAAAGTATGCGATTCATACCTTTCAGTCTGTCGATGCTAGCCTGAAAAATGACGACAGCAAAAGTTGGGAGAAAGCGTCAGAGTCCTATATGGGATTTCTTTGAATATGACTGCGAAAATGACACAGGCAAGTATCTTGTAGTGGAAACAGGTGATAAAATATGTGGAATACTTCTCAAGGGGAAAAACCCCATGAATCTCAAAGTCCATTTGAGAAGCTCGCACAAGAGGGCTATTTGCGAGTACCTTGACAAGCTAGCCTCTCTGAGGAGCTCCCCCGAAAGAGAAGCTACATCCGGGCTAGGTAGCAATTCAATTCAATTCAATTTTATTTATATAGCGCTTTTTACAATGTAGCATCGTCTCAAAGCAGCTTTACAGTAATACAATTATCTAAAAGGCCAATGCCAAGTTGAGCAAGCCCAGGGCGACAGTGGCAAGGAAGAAACTCCCCAAAATGGTAGGAAGAAACCTTGGGAGGAACCAAGACAATAGTCTCTAGCACCGGGAAGCAAACAGCCATAATGCAGTGCTTTCACCGTCGACCAAGCTGCTGGTTAGTTAATACACAGGAACACTGCAAGCGGGAGGATGCACTGGTAGATATGTTTTATTGAGACTGGGATGTCCACACGACTGTGTGACTATATCGCCTTAAAAAAGTGTATCTTCTCAATTGAACAAATTCAGCTCAGCTGTGGAGAGTTAGTTGTTTAACAGACATTGATTGAATGTTTTAAATGGTATCTTTTGATGAGTTTTTATTACACAATACCTACCTTGACCTTTTTGGGTCCTGCACTTTAAAAATAACCGAATGTATAAAAAAACTCAAACTAATACTAGAACTAATGAAAACTAAACTAAAACTAAGCATGAAAACATAATAATAACTAATGAAAACTAGCAAACCCAACCTAAAAACTAATTAAAACTAAATGAATTTGAGGGGAAAAAAAGTCACAATGAATTAAAACTAAACTATAATGAAAAATCCGAAACTATTATAACCTTGGCTGAGATACGGTTGAAGACCTTTTGGCGGGAAAGAGAGGATGAGCTGTGTGTCATCAGTATAACAGTGATGGAAGAAGCCATAGAGAGAGAAATGAGAGATATTAAGAGGTCCCAGAACTGAGCCTTGTGGAATCCAGGCACAAAAGCATGATGAGAAAGACCCCCATCTAGGAAGCAAGCCACTACAGGGTTGAGCCTGTAATTCCTAGACTGGAGAGGACAGAATCTTGTGGTCAACTGTGTGAACAGCAGCTTAGAGTTAAAGAAATATCAAAACCAGTGAAAGTCTGGATGCTCTGGCAGACTGACGTTGCACGGAAAAAAGCCACCAATGCAGTTTCTGTGGACTGAACTGCCTTAAACCACAATGGTTGTGATCATGTAGGTCATTCTGTGTGAGAAAGGTTGACGACTGGTTATAGACAGCACATTTAAATAGTTTTTAGAGGAAAGAGAGAAATGATATCAGTCTGTGGTTGTTGATGTTTGAGCATTGAGTATAGGTTTCTTCAAAATAGGAATAACACTTGAAGGCAGAAGAAACATGACCAGGCTTTAGGAAGTTGTTGATGTTGGAGGAGATGAGAAGAAGGCCTTGAGCAATCTTTTGTAACACTGGTGATGGGATAGAATCTAGCTGACCTGGTGGGATTGCTGGGCAAAAGAAACTGGAGTGTATCAACTGTGGAAAGAGGACTAACACACTAAAGTGGGTAATACTCTTCTATGAATGAGAAATGAAGAACAAATTAACACATTGAATGTAAATGTTTCCTTTGCTTTAGTGGCCTAATATGATAGTTAAGCTTTTATTATATTGTCTTCAGCATGACTTTCTTTTAACTATTTGCAGATGTTTGTTGCGCCATACCAAACAGACAATACCAAAATGTTTCTGACTGAAAGTGTTAGCCACTTGAGTTTGAAAAGATGCTGGTGCTTAATGGGACGTGTAGAGCCTTTAGTGAAGGTGCATGCTTTATTACTGCTCAACAATTCAGCATGAAGTTGATTTTAGTGCTGAACAACACTGAATCAGTGAAGTGGGTCAGACACCGCTCCTTCATGCAATCTTAAAGTATATGATCATAGAAGGTAAGGTCCGATGTTTATCTGTAGCACTTTTTACAAGTTGCTTAGTAAAGTTCAAGTACTTTGTTAGTGTATTTAAGTATTGTCTAGGAATCTGTACTGTACTTGGTTATTTTCGAAACTTAATACGTTTTACTATAGTTCAAAAGAAAAATCTGTATTTTTTTTCTTTATTACAAGTTCAAAATGGGCTTGGTAATTAAAGATTAAATCTGTTTTTTGTTTTTTTTTCTTTTTTCGTTTTGCACACAAAAAATGACACTATCACAGTGGTTTCCCTCTCGCATGGTCATCTTTTTTTGTACGAGCTTATTTTTATATTAAAAAAATCTCTAAAGATGTTTATTCTGTCTTTCTTTAGATAGTGGTGTTTGCTGTGGATAAATATAACAACGTTAAACCATTATGTAAAGGCAGTATCATGGATCTGTACCTCTTACTCCTAATAAAAGACATCCAAAATGAGTTAGAAAATCCTCTTTAAAAATGCATGTACTGTTTTGCATGAAGTACATATGGTAGCTTATACTTTACTACTTCTACTCGAGTAAATACAAAAGCCGCACTGCAGCTTAAGTAAAAACCTGTGTACTTCACCTCTAGTCATTGCTTATTTTCTTGCTTGTTTCTACACTGTACTAAATGACACCTATCATATGATATTGTGAGCAAAACACAAGCCGTTCCAGCAAAAGCCCAAAAGAGCCTTTGACTGCCCTCAATGATCTCCCCAACATGCAGGATAAATCTCCAAAATCCAGAGCAAAACTCCTAAATTCATCTTCCTTACAGCCCTCCCAAGAACCTTATTAATGATACCATAAAAATGATAGATCTACGCCTTCTAAAAACGTTATGTTCCCACGTGGACTACCTCTTGTTCTGTCAGGGACCGAATGGCAGTTTTTAGGCTTTCCCTGTTGTTTTTTCCATATAACAAGAAAGCAATTAAAAAAGGTATGCAAGAGCTTCCTGGGTGGGGGGAATTAGACATCCTACATCCAGCCATGAATTGTACGACAATCAAGAGATGCCCTTGATGTTCCTGTATGCATTAGCATGAAAAATGACTCGGCACCTTTGACCAGATCAGGAAATAAAACAGTACATCTGCCCACGCTGATGGAGAAGTAGCAGCAGGTCTTCGGCTGCCACCTCCGCACTACGCCATGCCAGCAGCGCCTGGCTTCTCACGCGCACTGATTCTAGCAGATCTGCATTCCAGCAGATGAGAAATTTTGCACATTAGCTCGCACCTGCTACCTTGGAGACTGAGTAATCAGGGAAACACACAGTGAGTGCATGGCACTGAACTCCACCGTCCTCAGACCTTCTGAGACAGAGAGTTCCGCTTGAAGCCTTACGGGAATTAATCATCTGGAATCGGGAATGGAAGTTCATCTGGCTGCCTGACCCACTACAAGCAGGCCATTGTGCATGAATTATGGGAGTTCAGACTCCACCAGGCTTAACAGACCAATGGTGAAGTGGTACCTTTAGTTTTGTGGTGGTGATTTTTGGAATCGAATTCCTTGTGTAAACTTGTGCAGTCCAGCTTGCGTGGCATTCTTCTGGATTAGCAGATGTGCTGATCAGAGAAGGTTGGTAGTTCAAATCCCAGCCTTATACACCTGCAGGAAGGCTCAGTTTAAGCACCGCAATACGTTTGGATATTGAGCGATAAGCATGTTGACTGGACGTTGATATGTAGGGTTTTTAAGCTACTGTAATATAAGTAAGCTCATAAAGGGAATTTGCAGAAGAAAACTGTGTGTAAACTATACGCAAATGTCAGCGATATCATTAAAAACAAGTACGCTACAATTTACACAACATCAATAATGCCTTTATGTTCAATTTATGGAAATTCTCCAAAATGTTGGAAAATACAGTAATTAACAGTTACAGCCTTGTGCATAGGCCATCATTTTGCTAGAATTAAGCAATAATACACAATAAAGAGTGCTATAAGGCGAGATATCGATGCTGTTTAGGGTTGGATTTTTAGATAAAGAGGAAAGAAAAGAAGCTGATTCATTTCACTCGCACTTCATTTCCCTGCCTTTCCAGCTCATTGAAATCCCTGTTTGTAAGCATGACAAACTGTGACTCGTTGTATCGTGGTCATTAACAGTTTCATTTTCCAAATTTGAATTGAAACAAATGTTTTCAAAACCGGTAGAGTATATACATTCATTAGAATTCTTCCCAGCAAGTCTTTTACTATTACAAACCCAAATTTGAAAATGTAAAGGCTAAAATGCATTTTCTTACTTTGACCTTTTTTATTTTATTGCAGACAGTGGGCACCTGTGATATTTCATGTTTTGTTTGGTAAAAAATGTACCACTTTGTAATGTTGCCACACTTAAAAGACATTTTGCCACAGGGGATAAAAAAAAATCATATTTCAGGTGTTATTTTTTTCCTATTCTTTCTGTGAACGTCTTAAGATGTGCAACGGGACAGTTTCGTTGTTGTCGCGTTTATTTGTTACATAATTCTCCACACATTCTCTGTTGGGGATAGGGGCTAGTCTCTACTGCCACAGCCATGCCTTTGTAATGTGTTCAGCATGTGGTTCAACATTGTCTTATTTCAACTGTACTCAGTACAGTATGTCAGACTCATATTGCCTGCAATGGAATAAAACTCAGTGTAAATGTAAGTAACAACGCGCGTGTATTTTGTATATCCATTTTCCACAATGCCTCAACTTTTTCTGATGTGGGGTCATTTAATTATAATGTTGCTGCTTTATTATGGCTGCCATCGAGTGTATGTAGCAGAAACAAGCTTCTGTGCCATTAGCTCGTAATATTATTTACTTGAAGTAAAACAGATAAGATGTGTATGTTATAATACCATAAACATCTGATATTTGGTATTATATATGGCAAAGCGTTGTGCGGGAAATATCGAATAAGTCTCTCTAAGGCTGTTCATTTGTTTGCACAGGTTGGTGCATCCTTATAAAAATCAACACTACATATCAGGAGAGATTAATCACTCTCCGCCCACCATTACTTAACATTCTTTCCTAGCATTCCTCTATTTAAACCTTCCCTTAAATACCAGAGGGAAAAAAAACAGCCATTAAATTCAGACAGCTGAGCACCTGATTGCAGCTTGAACAAACCCCCCCCACCCCAACCAAAAGTATTCTGAAACGTGTCTGACAGACCATTATCAGGGTGTCGGCTCTGTAAACAACCAATGCAAGGGAGTTCACTTGCTGTCGTTCCTGATATATTTCATCCAAGTTGTACAAGTGTCAAAATGAGGTCACCCTAATCATCAAATCAGTTAAATAGGTGCGATAAACACTGAAATGAGCTCAAATCATGATCAGATGACCCGAGTTATTAGCTCCTGCTCCTCCTGCTCAAGTGAGGAGGTGTGGTGGCACGAACAGCAGCCATGGAAAACATTTCAACTTCTAATCAACGTTTGGTTTTTAAATGCTTGCACATTGGGCATGTTGATGCCGAACCAAAATGAGCTGCTGCTGTTGAATTAAACAGGTTGCGTTCAGACCATGAGCCAGTGACTGGGCTGTGTTAGCAGACATTTTCAGTTAAAAGGAAACGGCTGACTGGGTAAAACACAATAACATAAATACATACATTCTGTAAATAATTATTTTATTTACATTCATTCACTTTCTTCCCCTCATAATCTGGGACCGGGTCATGGGAGAGCCGGACATTAACAACCGGACAGGAACAACCCAGGCCTGGACACCAATCGTAGTTGGGTTTCTGGAACAGAAGGGATAAAGAGTTTTGCACAAGTGCCAAATATTAACAGTATGATTTACCTGAGTGTTGAACCCAGAACCCTTTGAATGAAACCCAGAGTCCTAACTACCAAGCTATCTCTCCCCAGTGACATGTAGGCGATCTACGTGAGATGCATGGACTGGGGTGGCTAAATGGTTAAGGCTCTGGACCAACCATAAAACTGCTCCTGTCTCTGTTAAACCTTTTAGCAATTCTCTTAACCTTGAGCAAAGCATCATTAATGTAAACACGTCCTCTGTTGGCACATCCCTATCCAGGAGCCAGATCAAGCAGTGAAGAAGTGCTGTGCTGAATGCAAAAATGCGAGTGTGAAGAGCAGAAGCGACAAGAGGTTTGGAAATGATAGTGGAGAATGTGGAGCGCCGATTAGATGACTCTTCCTGCATTATTTCTGCAGCTCTTTAAGTATATTTCTGTAAGTATAAACTGTCTTTTCAGTTAGTATTATGCAGAGCTTCTGTTCGACGACACACTCGGCGAAAAGCGAGCAGGTTCCATCTGAAGCACCACTGAAGCACCATGCCCTTGGCACAGTCAGTGCCCAGTGACTCAGACTCAGCAGGGAGGGTGAAAAGCAGGCCATGCATGCAGACCTCTGTTAATGCATAACAAGCTCAAACTGTTGGAGGTCTGCAGCCCACGTCTAAAATTTCATCCACCTTATTAGACAGCGATGAATCTCGTTGGCCAGAGATGAAGTGGAGCCCTGAGAGCAGAACGGCGCATAGACCTGAGCTCAGTCGTAAGGCTTGAGAGAATACAGAGAGCAGTAAACAGAAATTTAAGAAGCTAAGAAATTAAGGTGATTGAGGTAAGGCGGTGTGAAGTGGTGACCGTACTTGTACACCACACTAGATCAGTTACTTTTTCAGCAGAAAATGGATGAGATAGGCCACACTGGCGTCAGCAAGGTCAGGCAATCTCATTTATTTTGCAAATGTTTCCTACATGCATATACAATGAACTTTAAGACCAAGTGGCCCTTGTTTCAGGCTTAAGCCAGGTAGGTCACCAGAAACCAATCAAGGCATCCTCGGTTACACCTCAAACTCTTCTGTACAGAGTTACTGACACTTAGCCGATGAGGTCAGTAAGTACATTTGAGGCTGTATAAAGAGACATCTGTTACTATACCAAAACAATAGGTAACTTGAGTTTAGTGTGACTGAATGCAAAGGCGTAACATTCATTTCAATGCTGGAGCAGGACGATAAACTGTAAAATTATGCAAGAGCAATTCCTGAGGGAAACGCCAAAGGTCTTACCAAAAGTAATATGGTATTAAATGTATATACTGTGGAAACTTGAAATTCGCATTTCAATGGTTACGGAAGGTTGACCAAATTCAGATTTGTTAGTCAGAATTGAAGTTCCCCAAAGGACGTAATGTAAATAGGATTACTCCGTTCCACCAAATAATGTTTTATTCCTATATTCATATATAGTTAATGAGTAAAGGCATAAGTAAAGTAAACAAATGTAATACCTTCAATCCACAATAAAAGAAACTGTTTACAAAGTGAGGGAACAGAGTCCAGGTATAAAAAAATCGCACCACAATATACAATAGCAATTGTATTTTGCTCTGCAAAAACCTTGCTTGAGGTTTAAGTTTCAGCCATTCTCATACCAGTAGTCAGGTGTAGGACCTGGTGGCAAAAAAAAAAAAAACTATTGTAGTGCGTTCTAGAAGATTCCTGACCATCCAGTTCATGATCATGAGTTGTCAGAGATGTCATATTACGGTTAGTGACTTCTCAGATACACTGTTTATGATGGCTTAGAGATACCAACAATAATCTAATTAAGGGTCTTGGGCTCAAGGGGTCACATTCCTATAAGGGAAAGTATAACAGCTCCAAATGAATCTTGCGTTGTTTCCGATGTTGATGGAGATTAAGTTCATTTGTACACCATACAAGAAGGCTTATGGTAAAGGGATTACTGCAATGTGTTGACTCCGCAGTGGGAAAGTAGTAGCACTAGTCAGGGTGCAGAGGTGGTTTAGGAAGCAGTGGCTTCAAAAGTCGAATCTGCTGCCTTTGTGTAAGGGCCAATGCGCAGGGCCGGGTGTTTTCAGAGTGATGGCGTAATTTCCATCAGCACTGTGGCTAAGCAAAGCAAGATCTGAGTCTGGCTGGGCCACACATGTGGCACAGCGAAAGGCTTGTTAATATGGGAGAAGGCTCACAAGGTGACTGGCCAAACCACCCGAAGCATGCTGCCTCCCGCTGGTGTCATGCCACCAGCCACTGACAGTGTCAACATCATTACTGTCAGCTACAATAAAATCCCAGGGCTTTTACGTCATCATTCAACCGCCCACTGCATCCTCTCGCTCTCTCTTTCGTGCCATGTCGTTTTGGATACTCCATGGGAATAAGGACGCAGATGTAAGAGTAAAAGGTTGCAGCCAACGTTGCCATGACATTCTTCATTTGTAAACAAGGGCCAGCGGTAAACAGTTCACAGTACCCCATAAACATCCTTCTTGTGGCAGAGGGAAACGTGGGGTGGGTTTGACATTTCATAGCATACAAACAAGAGGTAACAACTCATAATCCTGTTCTTCCTCTGCTGTGGAAGAAAGGGGAGTCTTAGTTATTATTACATTGCACCGGATGACCCTTTAATACACTTTATGTGCCCTTCATTTGAAGGAATAATAAGTGGAACAAGTATAATCTTAAATAATATCCTCATGTTTGGTTACAATTTCTCTGAAGTTCTCTGACCCAAAGGCATCCTCAGAGATGCTCTGCCAGGTTTGTAATGCAGTTCCTGCTTTGGGGGATTTTCTTTCCTTTAGTCACGTCTAATAAGTCAAACACAGGGTATTTGTGTTCCGTTTTAAAGTCGAGTTGAGTCAAACAGATTTTTATTTTTCAGCCCATTTCATGCCGAGTAAAATATATCGTACCTCCAGGACGATGATATCACAACAGGAACAGCGCACCTAGGACTGCGTTACATCCAGCGATTTGTAAGTATTTGTAAGTTCCTGCAAAAACAACAGTCCAGCAGACTGCTCTATCTACAGAATTACTTCAGTATAAGCAGCTCTTCAGATGATGGTACGGTGAAGAAACTGTTTGCGTAAACTGAGGGAAGAGGGAAGCAATCCATAAGAGCAAAAAAGGCATAAGATAAGTAGCTCCTCAGATGCTGTGTTTATGATAAGTTACATACGCTCACCGATCACTTTATTAGATACGCCTTCTTGTTTCTGCACACGTTGTCCATTTGATCAGTTCCACTTACAGTATCATATGGAAACACCATGCAGTTCCACAAGTACATATTGTAGACCATCTGTTTCTCTGCATACTTTGATTAGCCCCCCTTATTCTGTTCTCTAATGGTCAGAATTCTCACAGGTTCCCCCCAGAATAGGAACTGTTTGGAGGGTGGATCATTCTTATCACTGCAGTGACACGGATGTGGTTTTGGTGTGTCAGTGCCTGTTAAGCTGGTATGATTTGAAAATCATTCTCTAGTTGTTGATCAGTGTTCGTAGAATGTTACCTACTTGATGCTGATGCCTAGACATTTTTGGTTGGCGGATTATTCTCAGCAGTAACACTGAGCTGTTTAAACTTCTGCAGCACTACTGTGTTTGATCCACTCATATCAGCACAACACAAACTAACACACCAGCACCACATTAGTGTCACTGCAGTGACCACCCAAACAGTACCTGATCTATGGGTGTCCTGAAGCATGTTAACAGAAGCATGTCAAACTGGACGAGAGTATTATACTATTATTATTATTTTGATTAAGCACTCTGCTTTTGTGTTCGAATGTGTTTATAATAGACTAATTAGACAGAATAAAAATGTACTTACTTAGCACCAATGTATCTGGTTTATTGGTAATCCAGCACATCTCTGCAGCACTAAACTCGTGGGAAAAAGAGTCTCAAGCAGATCGTAATACTTTTCTGACTACATAAAATGCCAGACAGCTGTTAGATGGAGCTAATCTTTGCTTTTTGTCTTTCAGATGGCAATAGAAAGCAGTCAAAAGTATTTACCCTGTTTGTTTTATAACCTCCAAACTGGTAGTTTACAAGCAATGAACTTGATAGCACTGAGCTTAATGAACATGTATATAT
>JAUZST010056352.1:0-23918 GCA_034779995.1 Parotocinclus haroldoi | reverse complement strand
AACCACAGTGATATAGGCCAAGCAAAGTTTGATGCTTTTAGGATAAATGATGAAGGCTCCATGGAGTGCAGAGAAGCACATTCCCATTTACACGACATTAAGCTACATCTTATCCAGCCAATTGGATGAAAGGTGTTGTGGTAGCGCGTGCGTGTGTGTATACATATACACACATACATACATGTGCTACCACAACACCACCTATCTCATAGCATTGCTGATTTTGATTAACTAAATGGTCTCAACCCATTTCTCTGTACTGCAGCATCTGACAGAGCAACTGGATCTCGATTTATCCCCACTGGAGTATATGATGAAATGCTACCCAGAGATAAAGGAGAAAGAGGAGATGAGGAAAATCATTGGGCGTTATGGACTCACTGGCAAACAGCAGGTTGGTTTAACATCAGAGAAATGACATGCTGTTAAGCTGAACGTTAAATATTACTGAGAGCACGTCCTGCTGTTTTGGATTCCAGGTAAGTCCCATCAGGAACCTGTCGGATGGACAGAAGTGCCGTGTGTGCTTTGCCTGGTTGGCTTGGCAGAACCCACATATGCTCTTCCTGGACGAGCCTACCAATCACCTGGATATTGAGACCATTGATGCGCTGGCTGATGCAATCAATGATTTCGAAGGGGGAATGATGCTGGTGAGCCACGACTTCAGACTCATTCAGCAGGTACGCTTCAGTCTGAGCACTACTGCTTTTGCTCTTCATGGTTTATGCTAGGGGTGTGCAAAATCATCTCTTATGTTCTGGGATTTTATCAATAAAGGTAACTAGATGATATTCTGGCAGTGTACATCTTGGGTCTTTGAGTGTTTAAAATGGTTTGAGCCCATCTCTGAGTTGGAACAGTCTTTCACCTTTTAATTGCCAACAATTTGTCTTGCCGTCTCCTGCCTTTCTTGTTGTAAGACACTTCTTTGGTACGCTATGGTTGGCTGAGGGTTTTTTTTTGTTGTTTTTTTTTTTTGGTACTTGTACACTCGTTCAAAGTTTGTCATAATGTTCACATTCTTTATGGCAGTTGGTTCGATTACCCAAGTATTTTTCAGACTGACATCTAGCAGTGTGCTTCACAGAAAGAAGGTCCTTGGTTCAATCCCAGGGTGGAGTGGCCTGGGTCCTTTCTGTGTAGAGTCTGCATGTCCTCACTGTCTCTGTGGGTTTACTTTGGGTACTTTGATTTCCTCCCACAGTCCAGACATACTAGGTTAATTGGTGTCTTAGTTGTGTGACTGTTTGCCCTACGATGGATTGGCACCCCGTCTAGGGTTGTTCCTGCACTTGTGCCCAGGTGGGCACCAGCTTGTTTATTTATTTATTTTAGATTTAGGATTTAAAAAAAAAGCTTGTACGTCATTTAATTATCGATTAAGATATTTATTGTAGGCCATACATATTGCACGCCCCGAGTTTCTACTTTGCCTTTCAGAATATATATTGTGGTTTTGTTTTTCTTTTTCTACATAGGTAGCTCAGGAGATCTGGGTTTGTGAAAATCAGACCATCACTAAATGGAAATGGGACATCTTGGCTTACAAAGAACATCTGAAATCCAAAATCGACAAACATATATGATGCAGGAATTACAAAGTCCAACGAAGGCAGTCTGCAAATCATGCATGCAGTTGAGGCATTAGCTCCTGCCAGGTCATCTACTGTTCTGCTTTTTTTTTTGTTGGCTTGTTCTTGTCTAAATTGTGGCAGTTGTGCACTTCACCATATTTTCGTAGAACATTCATTACTGCAGTTCAACAGGACAAAAGCTGATGTATGACTTGAGTACATGGCCTCTTCAAAAGCTTTTATTTTTCAAATATTATTTAATTCTGTATCTGCAATAATCTAAATGCCTGAACAAAATGAAATAAAAACTTTTGTCAATATGTATGATACTTGATTATGTCACAATGCCTGTTATGGTTTGGTTTCCTTTTCAGTAAATATTCTGAAAAATATTTTATCCGATGCACACACACTGTCCATTTGATCAGATTCTCTTGCCATATAAAAAGCTTTTTAATTCTACAAGTGCAGACTGTGGTCAATCTGTTTCTCTATATACTTTCTAGAGACTAATTTTATTCCGTTCTCTAATGGTCAGGATCATTTTCAGCACTTCAGTAGAGTACATGTGGTGTTTTGTTCTGGTATTAATGGATCGGACAGTGTTAATTCTCTCCACTTCGATGTTCACCATATTGCAGTTTTAGTCCTTCTCTAATCCTTCATCAGTGTTTATAGGATACCTATAGGCTGGCTGTTTTCAGTTCAGCGATGACACTGCAGTGCTTAAGACCTCCAGCAGCACTGCTGTCTGATCTGCGCTCACCAGCACAACACACAGTTGCACACCACTACCTCAGTAGTGTCACTGCTGTGTTTAGAATGATCCTCCATCCATATATGGCCTGATCTGTGCTAGTCCTGTGGGGTCCTGCCACAAGAGAACAAAGTGTAAAGAGGGGACACGGTGTGGAAAGAAATAGATTGACTACATTATATAATTGTAGATCTACAAAGTGCATTTTTATGGTAAGTGGAACTGATCAAATTGAGAATGAATGTAGAAACAAGGTGTACATAATGTTATCCCTGATCAGTGTATGTTATTTTCACATAATGTAAATGTGTATTAGCGATTGTGGTTGATGCCATTTTGAGATAATTGGCCATGTGTTAATCGAGCTGGTAGTGTAAGTGTAGAAACAAATGCAGAGAAATGCTCCCACTCTACAGCTCTAAAATTAAATAAACGCGTGCTAAAGGGTGAACCCTGCCAACATGTCAGAAGTTATCTTAAGCTAAAATTGTCTTAAAGTATCGAACACAGTCTCACCAAATGATCCAAGTACAAACAAACTGCAACCTTTGAAAACTCTGGCAGAAATGTTCCAACACACCTTCGTCTTCAACAAAAATAACACTCAAATAGAAGTGTTGGATTTCTGCACAGTTTGTCCTGCAGATATACCAATGATTACACGTGTGTTCTAATAAGACACTGGGTCTTTCCACAAGAGGGTTTGAAAGTGCTTCCATCACAGGCTCTCAAAGGCTACTTTTAGTTAGTGTACCTCATAGCTGATTGATTGTAATGCCTCTATGATGCTCTCAAAGACACTTGATAGACTTTGAGAGGATGCACAGAGAGAGACTGAGAGAAGTCTACCATCCAGCTTTTGAGGTGTTGAGAGCAGTGGTTGTGTGAGAACAAACGATGAACACTCTCCAGCGAGCCCAGACCAATCAGCAAAAGAGACGCTCGTTTGATCTGCTAACAGACAGGAACAGCTCCCACAGTTTTGTTATTCGCCATCCAGACACAGGTGCTATCTTCATAGAAGTAACAATGCCATCCCTGTGCCCATTACATGTCATTCCAGTAACCTTTTCCTTTCTTTACAGTGGTGTCGTGAACTACAAACCTGGATTATGTGAGAAAACAACGTTTCTCTGGATTTTGTCCACCTATGGCTATGGACCTGGTGAAAAAATGCAAAGCAGGTAGAAAAACAGATGAACTACAGTCTGTAATTTTAGTGCAATGGTAATACAAACTGATAAAACAGACAATGAGTGTAGAAACAAGGAGGCGTTCATAATAGTATGCCTGATCAGTGTATACCCTTAATCTTGTTTGTAAACCACTTGGAGAACGAAAAAAAGCCATTTTAGCCCTTATTATCATCGCTTCTATATCAGTATGTACTTATGATTGTGTCAGAGATCTTGTGCCTCAAGCTAACAAATGCTCTGTTTACGTTAAACAGGAATTGTTGCTATGGGAACAGCGACCGTTGCATAAAGTACAGATCCACATGTGAAATCTACGGCGTTTAGGGAAAAAACTTTGTTGTATTTAACCAACGGCGTCGCTGTAGTCTATCCACGTTTAGAAAGAGCTGGGACCACGTGACTACTCTACGTCACTCGGTCTGTTAGAAACATGGCGCTCCCCACCTGCTGTCGTCTTTTCTTGGCACAGAGGTTCCGTGTGCAAATGATGAGCCAGGCATCGAGAAGTCTCTGGCTTCTGTCTATATCTAACCTCAAAACGCCCAGCTATCGTGAGCTATCCCATCAGATACCGCTTATTCCTCAGCGGCGTGACTTTGATGGAAGGACATGGCTGACGCGATGCAGAAATGCTGACAGCAATAAGGAGGAAGACGCGGGACAGCATCGGTCCTCTGTTTTGTGGACTCTCATGGGTAAGGGCAGCATATCATTCTTCATCTTTTATACAGGGCGGCCACAACCCTTTAAAACAAATGTCTTAAAGTGTCTGAACAAATACAATATTTTTAAAGCAAGCTAGTGCACAAAAGCGTTTTGGCCGCGCGGTGTCGCTGTAGACCGCCATAACAAAGGTCTCATTCACCCGCTCACGCACTCAAGAGTAAACCCAGGCAGACACGGGGACCCATGGACCCATGCACTAGCTTGCTTTATAATCCACCCTGGGATAGAACCTGGGACCTCCTTGCTGTGAGGCAGCGGTGCTACCACTCTTCTGCTGCTGTAGCCCATCTGCATCAAGAAAGGTGCTCTTGTGCATACATCAGTTGTAACAAGTGGTTATTTGAGTTACTGTTGCATATACTGTTAAATCACCTTTATTCCCCATTTCGATGCTTTGGTTTGAACGTCAGCAGGTTGTCTTTGCTATGAATACATACATTGAGTTGTATGAGCTTCCATGTGATTGGCTGATTAGATATTTGTGTTAACAACAATTCTGGTTTAAAGAATTGAAAGAATTTAAATTAAGAAATAGATTTATATAATTTCTAACATAACGGTAACAATCTTACTTGCTTACCTACTTACCCAGGCAGCACAGTGGCTCGGTGGGTAGCACCGCTGCCTCACAGCAAGAAGGTCCTGGGTTCAATCCCAGGGGGAGCGACCTGGGTCCTTTCTGTGTGGAGTCTGCACAAAGACATGTGCGTTAGGTGAATTGGTGTCTCTAAATTGTCATTGACTTGTGTGTGTCTGTATTGAAATGAACTCGTGTATGGATGTAACCTTGTGTGTGTCGCTGGATGGCCACTGATGCCGATGAGCTACATTAAAGAAGCCAAATAAAAAACAAACCTTCTTACTCTTACTGTTTACATTTCCAGATATTAAGATGGTCAATTTATGTAAGAATGGTTCAAAAGAAGACCAGTTTTACTTGGAAGGGAAGATTCCACAGTTACTGACGTACCGGTCCCAGTCCCCTCACACATTTTTACTTTCCGTCACTTCTGATTTGCTAGAATGAAGAAGTGATTTTGTTTGACTGGATTTATTCGAAACAACTGTAGTATGTTAGTGGTATGTAGTATAGTTAGGAATAGTAGTAAGGTTTGCTGTGTAGGCATTGTCTTTGTAATCACATGACTGTGGTTTAGGAAATTGCTTGGGCACAAACTCACATTCTTTAGTATGAAGAGGCAATTGTTAGGATTATCAAGTAGGAAGTGTCTGAAAAATGAAAGGCATCTGAGCAACTGACTTATTTAATCCCTACCACAAGATGTTCAGTTACACACCTTTTCTAGCACTAAACCTTAATTTTGACATTTAGATTTTAAACATGTTCTTTACAGTATAATTACGTGCCGAACGATGTGTTTCTGTTTGCAGCGTTTTCACTCTTTGGAAGTACGGATGAAAGAACTGAGGCTCAGAAGATGGAGGATGAGATTATTCTCCTATTGAAAAAAGCAAAGGTAATGACATGCTAACGTGGGTAAATTTTAAATAATTAAGATCACGTATAAAACGCCCAGGAAAGTCAGTGCTTGGTTATAAGCATTGTTACTTTGCATCAGCCAGTTTATTCTACCCAAATCAGATAAAGGTGGGACAGTATGAAAAACGCAACAAAAATGCAGTGTCATTTCATTGCAGACAGTATGAACATGAGATGTCATATTTTGTCTGGACAACTTCATTTCATCTGTTATACATGTTCATCCATTGCTGGCCTTCGGTCCTGCAACACATTCTAAAAACGTTGGTACAATAAAGCATTTACTACTTTGATTTTAGCACAGAGGATACTAAACGATTTAGTATTTTAGGTGTTATTTTGTCCCATTTTGTTTCTTTCTTCTTACAGGTTTGTACTTGTCACATTTTTGTTTCAAAATTATCCATGCATTCTGGATTGGGGACAGGTCAGGACAGTAGGCAGACCCGTACCCTTTTTATTCCTACCGTGCATTTGTAATGTGTGCAGCATGTGGTTTTGCATTGTTGTTTTGAAAACCTCGTCCAATGAGCGCCTTGAAGGCAGACTGCAATCATAGAAGTGTAAATGACCTTTAGGGCACCATAGCCCTATACCACAACAGACCCTGGCAAGTAATGCCTTGCCTGTGTGGTTATATTAGCTGTTGATAAATGACAGCTCTTGCTGTAGTTAAACAAAGGGATCGGAGATGAGGCTTGAACCCTTACCCTTTATGCACTGAATTTCCCCCAGATGCCTTAAACCGTTTAATGATATTACGAACTATAGAATACAAAATATGCAGATCCATTCCAGTCTTTCTTTGATGAACATTGTTTCTAAATATTTCAGTAATTTTGTCATGCATTTGTTGACAAACTGCACACATCTGCTATTCGAAGACACTATATGACACTGCTTTTGTACCAAATCATTATTACCTGCTGACATCACATCGTGTGTGTATATATACATATATACACACTTTTTTTGTATTATTTTTTATTTTTTTACCCTTATTGCTAGCTCTAAAATGGCCACAGTCCAACATTTTTGAATGTGTTTCAAGCCTGAGGAATGGATTCTTATTAATAAATGTATTAACACAGACTATCACAAGGAAAATTACAGAACTGTACTAATTTTAGTCCAGCATTCGAGCTCAGTACCTCCACCCAGCTGCTTTCCATACAGATATGCATTTGCTGTCATGCCTCTTGAAACTGCCTCATATTGAAAGTAGGTATATATATATATAACATTGATTACAATCAATGTTTAAATATTAGTTCCTTAAGATTATCATGTCATGAGCATTCATGTATTAGGAGATACAAAATACCTTTGTGATAGTACAGGTAGATTTTTAATAATGAATTCAAATTAATACACACCGTGCTACTACACTAATATGTTCACTAATACAACTGTGTAGAATGACAGATGACATCTAAAGTAAAAGAACACACACCGAGTAGTTACGGGAAAATGTTTGAGAGTGTTGCATTTACCTGGGTTTCTGTATTAGTCATAAAATGTGATCTGATATTTGTCCATAGTAATAATAATAATAGATAAACACATAGTACATAGTCATTATTGATTAGGGGTGGGAATCTCTAGGCACTTCACTATTCAATTGCGATTCAGAGGGCAACAATTATCGACGCGTTGGTTTTTTTTCTATATGGAGTTTTTTTTCTTTGCCATGTGACTACATGAAACAAATTTATGGCATCGAAATAGGTAATAAAGTTTTGAGAACAAAAAAACGTAACCAAAAATGTACGTAATTGTAATTATGTAATTAAAAACCGGTTTGTAAACAGAATGTTTCTGTTTGTTATCCATTATACTGAGTTGAATATTCTTGAAGTATCCATTTTCGCTTTCATTGCACCTTTTCACCGTTGCTCTTCTCTGTCTCACTTTCGCATCAAACAGTTAATCAGTTTAGCAGTCTTGATTCTATAAGCCTCATTATTAAAAGCCATAATCGTTCAAACTAGCTGATATGAGAAAACATAAACACACAGCTTTCCTGTGTTTGTCACCAACCATTTTCCAATTGGGGTAAAAGAGTGGCGTTCTTTCGCTGACATAGCGGGTCTCAACTCCAGCAGCCATGATTGCCTAGATCCCGCCCCCTCATCAAATCGGTCTAAAAGTCAAAAGCGAGAAACATTTTGAAGCGAAAGCGAGGCTGAGAAGTGCAACGGAGAAACAGACAGCATGCACATCAGACATGTTGGTAAACCGCATAGTGACTTTGTGTGTTAATACATCTGCTGTGGAGTAAGCTACATAGTGGTATAAATTATTTACTCCCCTCACAAACCCATCTTTGTAATGGAGCTCAACACCAATCAGCCAAAATATTTAAAACACTTGGTCCTTATCAGTGTTTTGTAAGGTGTGAAAGAGTGTAAAATGGAAATCTATGTGGATGCTGAGACACCGGGCTTCCCAGCAGAACCCAGAGCCTTAGCTTTCCTCTACCTACTTTTCATTAACCCGGCAGTCTAGGAAGTCATTGTTCCAGACCACTTCCTTTAGTTGCTCCAAAGTCCAGTTCTGACAATTGTGTGCCCATTGTAGACGCTTTTGATGACAGATAGGGGTTATTATCATGGTGAGCACTCTGACTGGCCTGCAGTAAAACATACACAGCAGATGGCACTGCTCTATGTGTTGTCACACATTCCTCATAATCTTAACACATTCTGAATGGAGCACCAACATCTTGTTATGGTTTTGTGGCTTGCCCCTCCATGGATCACTGTCGGTAGATACTCAGCACTCTTTCACACATTTTTATGCCTTATTTGAAGATATGACTCTTGAACTCATCTTCTTACTGGACGTAAGGATTTGTCACTTGTTAAAGTTGCTCTGGTCTTTACTCTCGAACCTTTCTCCCGCATCACACATACAGTCCCATCCAAAAGTATTGGAAGGTGGGGCCAAACCTTTTATTTTTGCCGTAGACTGAAAACATTTGGGTTTGACATTTGGGTTTAAAAGATGAACATGAGACAAATGATCAACATTTCAGCTTTTAATTCCAGATATTTACATCTGAAACTGATCCACAGTTAGTATAAAAGATTTAGTTTGAACCCATCCATTTGTTATTGGAACAGATAAACCTAAAATAGGTTAAACTGAATAAGATTATTGCAAAATATTTGCTTGCCAAGAACTGCATTAAGACTGTGACCCACTGACATAATTAACCATTTGCATTTTTCTTTTATGGTGTTTTTTTCCAGGCTTTCACCCAAGCCTCTTTCAGCTGGTATTTGTCCTGTTCTCTTCTGACTAGAAATGCACAGTCTGCACAGGCAAAACCCAAATCGCAAACTCATAGCATAGACATCCAGGGCTATTTATTGTTTGAATAATCAATGCAACAGGACACACTTGGGCAACAAATCCTTCCAGTCACATGTTCCAATACTTGGAATACATGGTGGGTTTAGACAAAAGGTGCTACTCTCTCAACCGTAGATCAACTGTATGTCTTTAAATGTCAAACTCAAATATTTTCAGTCTACAGCAAAAATAATAGGATAACCTTTTACTGTTCCAATACTTGTGGAGGGGAGTGTACATCATCTACAATAACTAATATTTTGCTTAATAGTTTAATATGCTGTTGTTACTAAATTTTATTTGGAGTGTGTGTGGTTCAAATATGTATTTAATTCTCCTGGTAAAAAAATGGACCATTTTCACAAATTCTAAATATTTATATTTAAAAGTATTGTTAATAGTATTAAATGAATGAAGTAATTCTGTAGCTATTGATATAGGACAAACAAAAGATGAATACTTTGCAGTTTGCTTTCGCTCATATAGCAGTGATATGCAGTCAGACCCTTCTGAAAATGGGTAACAACTAGCTGCATGTCACCTTGATCAGCTTGACCGACCAGTCTGTCAGACACCTTGTAGATGTCACCGGTCATGCCACTGCAGTGGTGTTTTAGTGATTATTTAACGCCACCCCGCTGGCTACATGGGCAGGCCATTACGCCTTCGTGACCAAACGACCTAACGCGCATGTTTTTCATTGTTGAATCATCCAACTCAAAACAATACATTTTCTTGGCTGCCACAGGACACACATCTGACTAGTACTGACCAGTCAAAATCAACTAACCAGTCATTTTTAGAGTGAGTAAAACAAAAAAAATTGCATTACTCTCTCTTTTTTGCCAATACAATAATATATGAAGTATTCTGTAGGTTTTCTTAGTCTCCCTCATTCTCCTGACCCCAGTGGAACTAGAAAAGCCACATGTATGGCGTTTAAATGATATCTTTAATTCAATAGATGGATAGATTTTATTGATATCGCAGGAACAGTACAATAAGAACATAGATATTATTTAAAAACCGTTAACAGAATTTTGACTTGTCTAAAAACACATTTTAAATGTAAAAACCCTATTCGTGCTGTACAGTACAATTTTTATAGACTGTGTAAAAACGGCGCACACTTTGTGGGAATGTCACTCTACTAAAATCACATCAGTTTCTTTATTTTTGTGGTGAAAAAAATCATATTAGGTGTAAGTAGGCCTTAACTTTGTTTGCTTTCCACAGTACAGCATGATGCAGGGAGAGCTGGATACAGCGAATGACTTCTTGCACAAAGCTATTCGACTTGCTCATCAAAGTCACAACAACAGCGCCATCACCTACACATACAGCATGGTAACGTTCTCTCATACTATGTACATCTTCTGTTATGTCTAACCAGAATACACATAAGCAGCAGGTCTATCAAGTTACAGTATTCCAATACTGTTCCAATAGATGTTGCGTTGCAATATGGCGCTAATTTATCAGTGTAATGTAGTAAGATGGTTGTACATTGTGCACTATAACTTGACATATTTAATGTCATTATGATCTATTCCCAGTATATCGCAATATGCACTGTAAAGCAGTGTATCATGACCCTTGTATTGTGATGTGTATCATGTATCGTCAAGTCCAAAACAGTGCTAACAACTAATAACAGACAATGGCACACGTTGTCATAATGTTTGCCTTCTTTTTATACAGATGGCTAACTTGGCCTTTATTCAGGGACAGCTAGACAATGTGAGTAAAAGTGTGAAAGATCTCTCCCTTTTTTTTTTAAATCCCCTGATTCACCGATCCCGGAAGCCTCTATTTGGCCTGATGACCTTGAGGAAGGAGCATGTTTGTGAACCTTGTGCTCTTGTCCTCCGGTGTAGGCTGAGAAACTGTTCAAAGCAGCTATGAGTTTCATGCTGTCTGGAGGAACACCACAGGTACGATATTGCACAAATGCTTGCTAGCGTATGATTGAAAACATTTACATCAGCATGTGAGGCATGTACAGCCAGGCCCAGAATTATTGGCACCCTAAGGGAAAATAGGATTATATCTGTAGCTAATCAGCTTAATCTCACACAGAAAATAGAAAAATCTGACCTTTAATTGAACTCATCCTAAGAGTATCATTTTGTGCTTTTTCTATTTTATTAGTCTAAACGCAATACATTTTATTTGTAATGCACTTTACTTTAAAGTAACTCTCAAAGTGTCGCAGGTAACATAGAAACTAAAAAAATCTAAATAGTCACTTAAATGTTTTGCAAAAAAGAAAGGTTTTAAGATCCTTTTTAAAATTCCCAACTGTCTGCGGTGCCCTCAAGTGCTCCGGGAGGGTATTCCAAAGGCGAGGGGCAGCGGAGCTGAATGCACGATCCCTTATAGATTTAAGGTTGGTTCTCAGAAGAATGAGCTGGTTAGAGTTTGTAGAGCGGATGAAATCTATACTGAAATCATTTCTTGAAGATGCTCGGGGGCATGACCATAGATCCACTGATGTGCGAGAACAGCTGTCTTGTATGGAATCCTTGCAGAAACAGGTAGCCAGTGGAGAGATCCTCATCAGGATTCTTGCTGCGCTGTTTTAAACAGATTGCAATTTCTGAAGATTTCTGAAGTGCATTGCAATAATCCAATCTGGTAGAGACAAAAGCATGAACCAGTTTTTCAGCATCACATAACGTAATGGAAGGACGAAGTTTTGCAATATTTCACAAGTGATAAAAAGATGTTTTCCTGATATGCTTAATATGGCACCTCAAAGGTTCTGTTAACTCTGTGCATGAGTTTGCCAAATGGTGGACCCCTGCTTGCCCTGCCACAGACCCATCTGCTGGGACCTGGAGAAACTCGCCTCGCCAGGGGCCCTTTGGAGACATGGAATTCCTCCAGATCCTGGGGATTGGGTTCGTGGTAGCTCAAGCAGATCACTGGTGCACCCTTTGTGACAAGTTTCTTTTGAACAGGATGACAATGCAGTGATTGAAATGTCCCTGAAGCTGGCCAGCATTTATGCCACTCAGAACAAGTAAGTTTTTATGTCTCTGTTTAAGAAAAACATCATGTGCATCCCGCTTTCCTGTTTTCTTAGGGCAGGTTACCAATTGCATCTGTTTATCATGTCTGACGATTCCTCGGTTATTTAGGTTGTGTGAAAGCAATGAAAACCTTTTTGAGTCTGATAATACTAGTATATAGATGTACAAATGTACACCTGCTGTGAATAGGATTTTTCTGGATAAGAACTGCATTGAAATACAGGTACGCACCATCCATCTGTTCATCTTATATAAATACACTATATAGCCAAAAGTATATAGTCACCCTTTCTAATGAGTGAGTTTACAGGCATGGAATCTACATAGACTCTCAAGATTCACACACATTTCACCTTCCCAACAAGAGTTTGTCAACATTCTGCCTAGTATTCCTGAAACAAAATCCACAATATATAAAACGGGAGCTGCTAGCATTAAAACACTTTTCTGATTTTTCACAATAAGATTAAAAATCTGCATTCTATACATTTAATTGCTGTTTTAATGTCAGAAAACTAGTACGAGCAAACACTGGTGACAGCTGCTGATAGAAAAGAGACTCGCAGGCAGAAAGCATGGTACCGTTCTTGTTTTCTGTAAATGACTTTACAGAAACTAGGACTTACTCTAGGACTTACTAGGACTTACTCTATCTATACAGTGCTGTACTAAATGCTTTTGTGGTTTAATTAATATTAATTGTCTAAAAGAAAACCCTGTGTGCAAAGTATCTAAACTAGCATGTGACCGTGCATTGTATGTAATGCCCAGTCAACATCCATTTACTGAATGGCATGCAGCCCAGCCCATAATTGTCTACGTTCATCCTATACACAGTGGTGATATGAAGTAAATTTGATTCTATAGTAAAGTATAAATGTTATAGTATGTGCCCTGTAAAATAAATAGCCATCTATGTTAAATACTAAAAAACACCTAGCATTAAAATACCGATATGCACTGTAATTTCGGCATCATTTTACAGATTCTTGTAAAAATATGAATGCAAGATTCTTATGCATTAATGTATTGAACAGATTTGGCTGACGATGCAGAATATGCATATTTGCTTATCTTCTACATGCTGGTTAGTTGTAAATGCTGTTTATGAACACTATGTATAGATGACATAAAAGATCCTTAACAGCTCTCATTAACCATTTTACATATGTGACAAAAACAGACATGGCAGAAGTGACTTGAGTGCTATGCTTGCATATTTTCCCAGTCACGGCCATAAGTTAGCTTTTGAGGTTATGTAAAAGCAGTGCACCCAGCGTTTCAGTGGTTTGTTCAAACCAGACAAGGGCACCTGAAAAATAGTAACCGATAGGGACATTATAAATGTTGGAAACACTAGACCCAGCTAATAAAGCATACAAGCCAAAACATTATGACCACTAACAAATTGAATGTTATTGTGATTACCTGAACTGTACATATGAAAGCAATAGTGACAGAAGCTTTTAATGCTTCTTGTGGAAAGTATGTGTCATAACACATTGTGCATCATGCAGCTGGGTAGATGCATCATCTAATAGGAATGCCCTATACAGCCAAAATTATGTAGACACCCTTAGTGTGATCCGTGTTATTTTAACCACCCTCCTGGCTGAAAGGTTATAAAATGAGTATACTGGCATGGAATCTGCATACTCTTGAGTATGACACTTTCACACGTTTCACCTTCCATTTCACCAAGATTGTTAACATTCTGCCCTCTTTTTTCTAACACAAAATCCAAAAGGAATCTAGAAACATGAGTATGTACTAATTTGGAAGAACTTTGCTTATTGGTACAGTTGTACAGCTTGTGTGGAATTTGCATGTTCTCCCAGTGTCCGAGTAGGAGCCTCCTAGGTGTCCTCTCGCATTCTGAAGACATGAATTCAAACTTTTGGTGTCTCTGAAGTGTATGAATATGCTCTGCTGTTGGTGGGGCCCTGTCTAGGGTTGTTTCCCACATTGCACCTTGTGCTGCTGGTTAAGTCCAGTCTCCCTGCCGTCCTGGCCTGGATTAAGCGAGTATGAAAATGATTGAATGAATGAAATGGCAATAACAAGCCTGAAATTCGTGTCCAACATGAGTGTGCACAAAAGATTTGGGTGCAACAAACATAATTTAATTCATTTTCTTATACGGTTAATCCTGGTCTGGGTTGTAGGAAAGCAGGTGCAGCAGCACAGGGTGCAAGGAAGGAACAACCCAATCCGTCACAGGGTACACACACTAAGGGCACTTTGGAAACATCAGTTACTAATGTGTCTTTGGAATGTAGGAGGAAACCTGAGTACATGGAGTAAACTCACACAGACACAGGAGGACACGCAAACTTCACATAGGCTGAGCTTCTAATTGAATTTCGGATGTGAGGCGACTAAGTGCTGTGCCATCATGCCACATGATTTGTAAAAATACATTTACAGCATTTATCAGACGCCCTTATCCAGAGTGACTTACAACTAATGCAGTGTTACAAGGTGCAGTCCAAGCAACAGAGTGTTAATGATCTTACTCAGGACCTCAACAGTGGCAGTTTGACATTGCTGGGACTTGAACCCCTTAACATTAGGGTCACAACATAAGTCACAGTCCCGGAGATAAAAAAAGAGGTCTAAGCGTAGTAATCAAGCGTTAGGAGCTCAAATGCACGTTGTTAGTCTTATTAGAACATAAAGACTCTTAAAACAGCCAGGTGTAATGGGTGCAGTTTTTACATCATTTGCACTAAAATGACTGTGTGCCATAGACTGGCGGGTAATAAAGTCAAGAATGACACTCGAGTTCAAATAAACAGGAAAATAGTGCGTTTCCCTGATTGACCAGTTAGCTGCACTTCATTGTTTTTTTGTAGGAATGAGTTGGCAGAGCATGGCTTCCAGTTCTGCATTGAGTCATTAGAGGCCAAGATTGAGAAACAGAAGGAACTTCCTCCAGATGCTATATCAGGTTGTGCAGCTCAGACATGTACTTCCTCAGAACGCATGATTCTCAACCTTTTTGTATACAACCCACTTCAGTTTAGAGTAGAGCTTACCTTATTCAGTTCTCTCTCTCTCTCTCTCTCTCTCTCTCTCTCTCTCTCTTTCTTTCTCTCACCTGTTTCTCAGAGCAGCACATATAAATTAGTGATTTCATTAAAAGGTCATACATCTTCCTTTACATTAAATACTGTACCTTTTAATAACTATCACAAGTCTGGCCCACAACCACCCAACAACTTTCTGGAAGTATTTATACCAGACAGGTTGGAAAACCCCTGCCGTAAAAGTGATCTTGTCTTTGACCTTTTATTATCTAATTTAAAAAACTAAAAACATTTAAAAAGACTTAACATGGATATGTTTTCACAGTGCCAAAAGTTGAGACATACCTAACTGAATGACATGCCTTTCTGGCTTAGGCCGTTGAACTCTTTAATCAATGTGAAGTGCATTTGTGTGTGTATTGTCAGTTAATGTATTGCTTTGATTTGAACGTCGGAGTACAATTGATGAATAATTTAGAGATCTATCCATACGATTTACAAATGTTTTATTTATAATTGAGGTCTGTATAGAAAAGCTTCATACCCTATTGAAATAATTGCTTTTTGCCACATTATACCATGAACATTGAAATGAATAATGCCTTTTTCTTCCTATATTTACATAGTATTATACTCATTAAGATGACAGTTTGGATACATGATTATAGTTTAATTAGGAAAACACCTGGTCTGGATAAGCAATTATAATCTTGCTCCGGTCACCTTCTAGATCAGATACCAGGCTCATGTGCGTCAGTTATAGTGGTTTCAGTGACTTCAGATTTAAAAAAAAAAAACAGCTTTTTTTTCTAGGATTCCACTACCACTGGTGAAACTGGTATTTTCAAAAGACCTCCATGAAAAGGTTGTGGAAAGAAACGAGTTACAAGAAAGATACAACCTTGCCATCCTTCCTGCATGACTGAGCCAAAAAGATACTGATTAGGGAAGTTACCAAGAGACCAATGACAAATTTGTACTTCTAGCAAGTCTGTATGGTCCTGTATGAGCTTGGACATTCTGTTCATATGACAACAATCTCACAAACTACACAAAGCTGGCGTGTATGTCAGGGTAGCAAGAATGAAACAGTTCTCAAAGTGCCACAAGTCTCTTTGTGCTTTGCTAAAAAACACTTGGAAGACTCTAATGCCATGTGGTAAAAAGATTTTTGGACTACACTCCAAGACGTGTTGTTTTATGGGGTGTTTCTCTTCAGCATGAACTGGGCAGCTGGTCAGAATTGAAGGGAGAATGCATGTAGCATCAAAGTACATCAAAATCTTTACATTCAAATTCTTGAACATGCAAATATCTGTTACACAGCTGAAAATGGGCAGGAGATTCACATTCCAGCATGACAGCAGCCCTAAAAACAAATTGACCATGAGAATTGTGATGTATATCCCTAAAAACAAAAAAGTAACTTAGTGGAATAGCAAGGTGAATGTTCTTTAGTGGCCAAGTCAGAGTCCTGAATTTATGTCCAATAGAAAATCTTGAAGCAGTGCAGTCACTGAGAAATGTAACTGGACTCCAACAATTTTGAAAGGAAGAAGGTAAAACTAGTCCCCAATCTGCTGGTATCTAGTGGCAACACATCCAAACAGACTGATGGCTGTAACCATTTGGGGGGGGGGGTTGATTGCTTTCCAACACTGTTTTTTAGTTATTTATTTTATATATACATTTTCAAAACAATTTACTTTCGTCTCATTAAATGAATGTTGTAGGCAAACTGTGTAGGAAAAAAAAATGTTTGCTTTTTTACCCCCTCATACAATTTTCACTATTATTGTACATGGTTCAAAATACTTTGAAAACAGTCCAACGATTAGTACCGTTCTAAATACGCACCCCTCATTTGAGTAATGGTACTGAATGGTGGGAGTTATCCTGGTGTGATTCACCTCCATGTCATTATGAAAGACCATATGATGGTCAGTGACGTGTGGTGGTGATTTTGTGTAAACCGCTGTGGTAAAGATGATGGCATTGGGTGGGTGATGATTGTTTTCTACTATTCAAAGATGTGTGTTCACATTTGCCATAGATTGGTTACTTCACCCCAACTCTTAAACCACTTATTCTGTGTTCAAAAATAATCCACTGGTGTTTTTAAAGCAATGTTTTTGAGGGCAAACTTTGGTTTAAAATTGCATCATTATAAGCCAAGCCATATGTGCTGTGTTGTGAAATATCTAATAAGTAAGAATGGCTTATTCACACAAATGTAGGCATTGTTATATGAAATAGTATAACATACCATTTGGCATTTATCACCATTTGCCATTTGGTTATTTTCATTACAAATCATGTAATCAGCATAACATTTTGTTTAAGTGAAAGTTTTAATCTTCTTCCCGTAATATTCCAGACCATGATGTGATGTTACTGAATCAAACATGCAACAAATGTTGATCTACTCTACTAATTAATTTTGTAATATAGCTGGTTTGGATAAGTGAGCATTGTAACCATTATAAACTTGCTCAGGTACAGCTTCTGGACCAAACACCAGATTAACTGGCCCTCACCTGAAATGGAATTTAAGTGTTTAGATATCTTACTTGCTTTGTGGATTGTTCTAATAGTAGTACATGATAACTTAAAGAATTTATCATGGTTGGAGATGATTTAGGAGAACGATTCAAAAAGAATCGAGAGTCTTATTATAAAGTGGAAGGTAGGGTTGGGCGATATTGCCGTTTTGCAATAGTAGTGGGGTATACTGTATTACTGCCCTGTGGGTGAGGTGGTGCTTTACAGTATGAATGACAGTATTCACAGATTACATTACAAAACTGAAACAATCCACCAACAAAACAGCCAAAAAACAGGAAACCTTAACAAGGCAGGGGCATCATCTAGTCATTTGACCAGGGTACCACCCTTTACTAAAGTTATGTTATTTTTTAATAACACAGCCAAAATGAGCAGCATTTGTCAGGTCCGTGTGTCAGTGTTTGTCTGATAGCAGAAGCTCTTTTTAGTGAGTCAACTCTTTCGGCTCCCAAATGGTGTTTTATTTGATAACTTGGCCGAGTTTAGCACCGTTCTGACCTGTGATCAGTATGTGTGCACATACGGCACTTGTTTTGGCAGTACCAAAATAACTTAATAATTGTACAGGAAGTTTGGTTTACAAAGATTAAACATGAAACATCACACAGGCTAATACACTGCACATACAAAATATTTCAATAATGATATTTCAAAATTAAAATGAAGTGCTCATTTAATTAAACAAGATCACCAGAATAGAAAATGAAAAGTCAAAGAAAGTTGTGTGAGCAACTGAGAAGAAAAGTCAATTGTGGTGATTGAGTAGTAAGTAATTGTATTTATAGGTGCGAACAAAGTTAAACTGGATGAGAGGGTCACACATTGACTGTTCAGTAGGGTGTATGGTCACCCAGAACTGCCAAAACACACTGACAGTGATGGGACAGGATCAGATTGTCCAGCAGTTCTTATGGGATTTTCTTTATATTCATTTTAAAATATCCCCTCATTTCTGTGAGCAGTGAATTACGCCTGTATGCAACATTTTATTTATACTGAACGTGTTTTTAGTGTTTTGCCCCAAACACTAAATAGACCTGGTGCATGTGGTCCTTATACACAAATGAATGTCACAAATGTTGCAATGCTCCTGTGATCACTGTGTTCTGCCACAGCCATCCTAACATTCAAGAATCAGCCTGTTTTCACATTCAGGAGAGATGGCAGAATGTGAGAACTCTTCTTATTTGGCCAAAAGAATACCTTTCTTCTTTAATATTTCTGCAATTCACATGCTGGACATTAGCTTCTGGGCAAAATCCTGAATAATGGCAACCCATTCTTGCCTAATCAGTGCTTGGCGTTTATCACAGTTTCTGGGTTTTTGTTTGTCCACCCTCTTATTTCTGGCCATGGAAAAACATTGAAATTTTTTTTTTCACTGAGCTACCTGATTATCACTTTTGCCTTCTGACATGGTACTCCATCATGGCTTTGCTTAGTTATGGCAGAATCCACGAATAACTAATAGTAAATAGCTTTACCCCAGTCCTCTGCAGTCCAATCCATATACTTCCTGCAGAATGCCAGTCTGTCCTTTATGTATTTCTTAGAATGAAATTGCTTATTTGCTGCCCTTCGTCACACCAAGCAATCCTCCAAAAGCAATGATCTCACTGTTCAGATGCACTCACACCTGAACTCTGAGCTATACTTGAGCAAGCTATGAACTGCTGGTAAGAGAAGTAAACTTAAAAGAACCACTACCCTTTTTAAATCAGCCAGTCTGCTCTTCTACCGTGATATCAGCGGCAGCGGTCTTGTCCTCATTAACTTTTTTCTGAGCAAATGAGATCATCTCTGAAATGACGTTAGCAGAACACTTTGTAGAGCTGAGATGCAGTGGCTGGAATTCAGTATTTTTTAGTGATACGATTATTTTCATGGCAGGGGATGACTTTTCATTTAATTCATCTGATCACTTTTTACAACCTTAAGTTAATACAAATTGTCACCATAAACTGATGTGAAAATGTGTGCCATTTACAAAACTTTGTAAAGTTTTTTTACAGGATTGACTGTTTTGGGATTTATTTGAGCTTTTTTTAAATTTAGCTTAACACATTGTCAGTATTGATTAACCTGACTCAAGTTTCCGGCATAGGCATTATTTTGGGCAAATGTTTATAAGACTTCATGAAATGTATTTTTAACTTATTGTATTGAAATAATAAGTGCCAGTATAATAAGCAAGTTTTCATTTGGAACATGGCTCAATATATTTTAGGAAGCCATTTTCAACAATGTTAAAAGATGCGTATACAATCCCGAACCTTAAAATGAACTGATGCCATGTCTAGGGTGGTTATTCGACCTGTGCACAGTGACTTTCAGAACAGATCCCAGACGTCTTTATAAGCCTGGTTAGTATGAGAGGGTAAAACGAGATGTTTTGATCTTGTAAATTATTATATTTTAAATTTCTGTGAAAATTTTGTGTTTGAAATATAACTACAGTTAGAATTGATGACTCTATTTTTGTTCAGCCGTTTATTAGAACATTCCTAGTGTAACATACTTTATTCAAAACCATCATGAACTCCAAACTAATCATGACTGTAGTCTTGCATATCCTGGGAGGGATTTATTTTTGGATCAGCTGTTCATGATCCCACTTCTTATTACACTTCTGCTCTTCTAATTATATCTTAACATTTAACTTGACATCCAACATGGATTATTTGTATTAAAAGCTGCTTCTAGAAATACATTGATATAGTAAGTAATACACTTTGAAAGCCTAGATGTTTTTATGTAAGCTGAATGATATCATATAATAATATTGTGGGGAAGACTAGAAGGGTGTTGGAATTGCAGGTATGCAGTATTTACTAAGCCACTATTGGCTTCCCTTGTGCCATCCCTTCCAAATGAGCCATATTAACCTAGTCCAATACTATCCAGACCCTTTTTTGTATCACCAGTGTTTGATTTGAGGCCACCAAAGTCATTATATACTGAACACAACTCAAAAAAGCATCCTGAAAATGCAAAATATTAGGACAAGATTTCTTTGTCCTAATGCAATACACACTGAACGGAACAAGATTTGAAAAATTTTACCAACTGGTTTAATTTCTTTTTTTTAAATCACATAGCATGTTTGATGAAAATACTGTAGAGCAGAAGCTACTAGTCTATTGTTGTATTTTCAGTCAAAATCTCAAACATGCAAGTTCAAGAGCTTTATTTCTATTGTACAAATTACACCGTGTGTTCCTTCTTGGTCCATTAGGAACAGTGTTAAATAAACCATTTTTTTTAGTTTATCTAAACTATTTTTAAAAACTTAGGGTGTGAATCAAATAACTTGCATTGTGCCATCTGAGAAATTGCATTTCCTGTGGGAGGTTCCGTCATTAAACACGAGCTTAAATTTATGTACTTCCTTCCGAATAAACAGCATAAAAAGTATTGCGTTCTGTGTGTAACGACAGTCTTTAGAGTGAGTGTTATATTTGTTGTATCCTGTGCGTGTTGGTATAGAACTGGTTACATGCTAGCTGTGGTGAATATGTGGGAGTTTCTTCACCCCATGTCTCTCTTTGGCTTCAGCAGAAGAAGAACGGAAAGACACACGACTGCTGTTAGGCCTTAGTCTGGATACCCGGGCACGCTACCTGGCATCCTACAGACGCTTTACAGGTGCATGCAGGGATTACCGGCACGCTCTGCAGATCTGTCAGGAGGAGAATGGAGAGGCGCATCCTCAGGTATCCAACCACGCATTTCCAACATTATCCATCGGTTTACGCTCGTTTTAAAGAACACTGGGCTATTTCCCTTAATTCGTCTGTGACACTTAACTTGTAACTTGTGAAATGTAATTTTTTTCTCAGGGAAAGATTCAAAAGGCAAAGTGATTAATTGCTGGGCCATAATACATAATGCACTCTCTGACAAAAAATAAACAAGCGGAGAAAATGTTGGTTTGCTGCGAATCTCAGCATGCAGTTCTGTCGCAGGCAGATGTGTAAATGATTACAGGTGTGGTCTAAGATACATTTGTCCACAGCTGAGCCTGTAGATCTTGCATACTCGTAGGTGATAAATCTAGTGACCGATGAGGCCAAGGAAATGTTCCAGTCTGGCAGAGGTATTCCTGGTAAACCCTTGCTGTGCTTGGGCGAGCATTGTTCTGCTGAAAAATGCCAGTTGGAAACCCTGCCATGAGACTCAACACATGGCGGCAGGATGCCCTGTACCTATTACTGATCAGTTAATGCCCCACATATCATTATTAAGCGTGACCAACTGTCGTATGCGATGCCTTCCCAGATCACCACAGCAGCAGTTGGGGCAGTGTGTTCCTTCACAGCACAGGCAGGATTTAATCGCCTACCTCTAAACTCCTGTTTAACATGTGTACCCTTACTGATCCACTGCTCCTCCTAACAACACCTAACATCTAGGTCAAGTTGGCTTAGCAATTACCCGAAAGGTCAATCCTGCTTCTTATTATCCAGTGATGCACCCCCCTTAGAGTCAGGGCCAAAATGTCTTTGAGTATGTAATTGAGGCCTGTCTAGCAGTCAACAATCTTTCACAAAGAGGTACATTACCCATAAGTAGCCTCTGGGAGCATAAGGTGCATTGAGGGAAGTACTTTTGCTCCCTGTTGTGGCAAGATCAAATTTCTTATCCGACCACATCAGATGTCCATCTGCCATTGACGTACCTGCATGCAGAGTTTTGCAGCAATCTGACATTTCTATCTGGGTGCATTGTTCTTTTAGTCAATAAGTGTATTTTTTTTTATCAACGAGGCAAAAACCTGTCAAGCTGGCTATTGAAGGTGTGGTGCTCAAACTGACATCCAAGAAGAAACTGGGCAGTGGAAAACTCAAGAAGTGTCTCATTGCTAAATTCCGTAGCAGCATAAATAGTGATTCCAGTGTTCTCTACAGAAATGCTAGTTAGTAAATCCTTACATTTAACCCAAGAACATCCATACAAACAAACCTGAATAAGGCCTACTGTAAATGAGAGCCTGATGGGGAACTATGAATATCATACCCTAACCTCAGCTGCAAGTGTTCACCTAACTTATAGAGTGATTTAGTTTAGGTTCTTTTCCATTATACCAGTATTTACTATTAAACACTGACAAGCCCAATAGTGATCACCCAGAAAGAGAGCTGACAGCTGACTTTTAAATGAAGTGATATTAAAACCTTTTTTGTGTGCATTTCAGACACTGGTCCTAATGAGTGACTTGGCCACAGTGCTGGACCTGCAGGGAAAGCACGACGAGGCACTGGCCCAGGTAAAAAAGGCTGTAGAACTGGGCCAGGCAGCCAGCCATCCTGACCAACACGTGCTACTGGGAAACCTGGCAGGCATTCTAATGCATAAAGGTAAGAAATCATGATAAAAAAGAAAACCAAGAACATTAGGTGGCACTAATAGGTAGTTCATCTATCACGTAATAATTGATTCAATGGGTTTCTTAAATCTAATATTTATTAATGTTACTGGAAACCATTGTTTTTTAGGATCACTATGTTGGAATTATATGTTGGATTTAAGAAACACTAAATATTTTGAGAATAATCTTATCGTATTTAGTACTTTTGTGTAGATTTTCTGAAGAAAGAACTAATAAATATGCAACCTTTGTGGAAGTATAAGTTCATTAAGTCCTTTACACCTCTACTTTTCACAGTTAGGCCACAGATTAGCACTTTCAGTGTTTCGACTGTATTATTGAAATAATCTGACAATTCTTGACATACTAGTTTATTCTCAAAATATTATAATATTTATTCTTGAAATGTAACAGGTTTTTATTTTTTTCTAAAGGACTGTCATATGATACTGATTATTTAGTTTATGATTTTTAGTACTATGGCTTTGATCTGGATATAGGGCTTGGCTTTGATTTGGTCTTAAACTGCTTAACCTCAAAACCAAAACAAAGCATACAGTACACACCGAAACGGCTACCGGTCTATCACAGGGTTCTTCAAATGTTTTACATTGTTTCACATTGGAATCCCTACCTCTGGCCCTCATCAACTGAGGTTTCAGGTGATGTTTAAGTTCGCTTAATATTATGTAACGTTTTCTTTTAATTGTAATATGTGTTTATATCTGGCTCGTATAGTATACATTTGGCTAGAACTTTAGCTTCCCATCCAGAACGAGAATTATAAACATGATTGTCTCCCCTATA
>JAUZST010056341.1:0-23919 GCA_034779995.1 Parotocinclus haroldoi | reverse complement strand
GTGTGAGTGAGTGTGTGAGTGAGTGTGTGAGTGAGTGTGTGAGTGAGTGTGTGTGTGAGTGTGTGTGTGAGTGTGTGAGTGAGTGAGTATATATATATATATATATACACTAAATACTAACACATCTAACACATTTTGTTGTATTGAGAAAACAGTGTAGCAAACAAATTATTTCAGTCCAAATCAATTAAACACAGCTTATTTTATCAATTCACACCACAAATTTCTTCCTTCCTAGATGTTCCACGATCAACTGAGTGGTATTTTTGGAAAGTAATTTTTAATACCATGTTAAGTTACAAAGCAGGGATGCTTAATGAACAGTTTGGGGAAGGTCTTCTTTTCCAGCATGACTCTGCACCAGTGCACAAAACAAGATCCATAAAGACCTGGTTGCGTAAGTTTGCTATGGAATAATTTAACTGGCCCACACAGGGCCCTGACCTCAACCCAGTCAGATATCTTTATCAGACTAGAACGAGGATTGCAAACTAGGCTCTCTCGTTCATCAACTGTCTGACCTTACTATTGGCCTTCTTAATGAATGGGCACAGATTTACACATACACACTTCAAAGTCTTGTAAAAGGCCTTCCCAGAAGAGCAGAAACAGTTTTACAAAAGGGAGGGCCAATATGTGAATTTAGAATGAGATTCCATAAAAGCTCATATAGATGTAATGTGTTCCAATACTTTTGCCTATATAGTGTATATTACAATACCTAAATGCATTATACATTTATACGTGCAGTATACATGTTTACTGTTTTTTTAAACAGGTCAAATTCACACTTTTCTCCATCTCAGCCCATCCATGATATGCATTATATCCAGTAAGACTCCTCAAATATCTGAGTTGCTAAAATGACTAGAATATTACACACTTTATTTTAGGTTTATTGCCATATTAATCCCCTGACCAGTTTTGCCACAGGGGTTCAGAGAAATCACTCTCAAATCAGGTTTTCTGTTCATTGACTTAGCCTGATACATTTTGCATCTGGCTTGGATTGAAATTGACAACTTGCTCTCAGTTTTGGCTTCATAACAGAGACAGAATCCATCTCAAAGCAAAGACTAAACTAAGGAAAACTATTACATGACAGATGTTACTCTGCATCCAGAGTGGACTAACGAACTAATGCTGCACCATTCAAGCATAGATGGGTCTGGTTATATACATTGTTTAGGTCAAATTGTGCCAGATCACAGTGCAGCAATCACATTCCTTTATACAAACTTAAAAATTTTAAATTGCTTTACTAAATTTCCACTAGAGTAGAATTTCACCAGACAATCAATATGCTACCTGCATCCAAAATCAGAATCTTAATACGTCACAATCAGAAAATTAACATTTGCTTTAACGAGTACTGAGAAGTAATTGATAATTGTATAGTTTGTTTTTTACTACTTTTAGTGTGGGAAGCATAGGGGCTCGCTGCCTCATAGCAAGAAGGTATCGGGTTCAATCCCAGAGTGGAGCGGCCTGGGTCCTTTCTGTGTGGAGTCTGCATGTCCACCCTGTGTCTGTGTGGGTTTACTCCGGGTACTCTGGTTTCCTCCCACAGTTAAAAGACATGCGTGTTAGGTTAACTGATTACCCTAAATTGGAATTGACGTGTGAGTGTGAGTGTGAGTGTGTGTGTAACTACTTTTGAGATGTACTTGTGTATGGATATAACCTTGTGTGTGTGTGTGTGTGTGTGTGTGTGTGTGTGTGTGTGTGTGTGTGTGTGTGTGTCGCTAAGATGCCGATAGGGACGATAGAGAAGCCAAATAAACAAACAAACAAACACTAACCTACAACTTTTACAACATGTTTTTCCTTTGAGAGGAAAAGCTCAACCTTGGACCACCTTCTCCTTAAGGTGAAACCAAACCCCTAGATGAAGCTCTTGGGAGTTCCTGTATAGCTGAATGTACAGATGTTGAAGCCACTCTTTAGGTTAAAAGACAGCAGACCGCGTTGTGAATGAGGAAACAAACCTACAGCCGTTCCTACTCAGATCTTGAGCACCACCTACGCATCTGATTTCAGATGTCTTGAGCAGATGCGATGCGACGACATCCTCCGCACAGCGCGCGTGCCCAACAAAGGTCTCGCTTGTGGTCAGCTTGGTACAGAGCATCACTGTAAGAGCAAAGGGTCATGACGCACGGGTAAAAAAAACAGGAAACAAAAGTGGAAAAAGCTCAGAGCAGATTTCCTTCTTGTTCCATTTTTTCGCTTCCTCGCCCTAACGACGTTTCAGAGGAGCCCTGGCAGCCCTTAGCTTTCAGAGTTTGACGACTGAAGGAACCTGACGAGTAACAGGCAGGTCCTTGAATTGGGGCCGACACTCACCTGGAGCAGATCAGAACCAGAAACGGCCGTTATTTAAATCCACGGTTCACGGACACCCATAACTGTGATCGCTCTGTTCTCATGGGTCACGTAAACGGCCCTGATCAGGGGACCGGCCCTGATCAGTAAACACGTAGCTCATGTTAACATGCATGGTATCTTATTTTATGGGTTACACCAGAAGTACACATAAGCCATATACGCTACAGTTTGTGCCTGATGGTTTGGGAAATGAAACAACAACACAATGTATGAGACATGCCTTTGGACTGGGTGAGTCAACTCTTAATGCTTATGCTTCAGATATTTAAAAAAAAAAGGTCTGTGAGCAGGTCCTGAACAACATGAAGTAAAAACTTCTGAAGTCTCACTGTTCCTCAGTGCGGCTCCAAAAACCCTTGGAAATGAGCTTTTATTAGTCAGTTACCTAATCAGCACTCCATGATTCTCAAAACTACCCATCCATTATCTATATACCCGCTTAATCCACACAAGGTCGCGGGTGCCCATCCGGCAACTCTGGACACTAGGGCAGGAACAACCCTAGACGGGGTGCCATCATCTATCACACACACAGACAAAATCACGGACCACTTTAGAGACACCAGTTAAGATAGCAGGCATGAGTTTGGACTGTGGGAGGAAACCAGAGGACCTGGAGTAAACCCACGCAGACACGGGGAGGACATGCAGACTCTTTACAGAAAGGAACACACTTGGATTGAACCTGGGACCTTCTGGCTCTGAGACTGTGGTGCTACGCACAGAACCTCCGTGCTGCCCATAACTTAATATATTAAATAAATATAAGTATTTATTTAATTAACCTCTAGGCCACCCATGGAGGACGGGTTCCCTTTTAAATCTTGGTCCTCCCAAGCTTTCTTCCTACTACTTTTTACTACTAGTTTTTCCTTGCCGCTGTCGTCCAAGGCTTGCTCAATGTGGGATTTTCCTTTTAAGATCTTACAAGACTGCAAAGCGCTATGTATAAATACATTTGAATTTGGCTCCCGTAATCCGATTTCTTTTCGTTCTTATTTTTTTGCTTAGTGTTTGACATACGATCGCGTCCCATGACTGAGAATGATTCATGGTTTAAGGATTCACCATTGTTTGTCTTGGCTAAATAAACCAGGTCCATTCTGTTCTACTGCACCAGAAACCTGACCAGTCATCCAGACTTGTGATTACGTCACGAATCACTTGATCACTAGGCCGCTAAGTTAATAAGGTCACATTTAAAGTCACTTCAGCACACCGAGTGCATTCAGTTCCTTATCTGTGACCAAGTCATGGATTCATCGGTGTATTCTACGCCAGGAGATTCACATGACTATCACTTTGTCTCGAACGGTTGGTTAAACATTACAAATCTTAAAGCTGTGTCGTATATATGACTCATAACCAGAAAAGCCACTTCAGTCTGTACGGCACCTTCGACTGGCCCGGTGCGTTTCCTGCTGTCCCCGTCTGCCATTATTTAGACGATCCTTTACCTGACACTCCAAACATAACCTCGAACCAGGTCATGTGTGTTTAATCTAGACCTGAACATAGTGTATCCGTATCACGGGATCCGTGTTTAGCCGAACGATCGTTCGGTGGAGCAAAAATAACAAGCTTTAGATCACATGTAAAGTCTGAAGGCCTCAGCAAATATTCAGAGGCAAATATTTGCAACGCTTCCATCTGCAGCAGGCTTTTTATTGACTGTGTCAAAGGTCTGAAAAAAAAAAGTCCAGCGTTAGATAAGAAGCCTGCGGCAAGGTTACACGGCCTCATGTCACATGTCCGCCCTGTGCATTTCCTCAAAACGCTTCCCCAAACAGCGACCGCGCGTCGCACATGCGCTCGCTCACCCGCTCGCCGTTTGAGCGAACCGAAAAAAAGAGAAAAAGTCTCAAGCAGGAACGTGCTGTGTGTTTTTCCAGTGGCGTCAGGTGACCAAAGACGTCATCTGATGGGCAGAAGTGGAGATACGAGCAGAAAAAAAAGAGACCTCTGTACATCGTTTATATCTCACGTTTATAGCTGGTCATGAAATATCCTTAGCAGTTCAAGTGAGTTGACTTAGGTTTCCAGTAGCAGCCTTGCGTTTGTGCCGCGAATTTGCACGGCGTGGCCAAATGGTGTGTTAACGCCCCTTTTAATTAGCGAGCTCTGTTGTTTTAGCCACACTCGCTGCGAACAGGTTCACAATAAGACTCGGGCAGGCATGAAATCCGTAGATAAACAGTGGCAATAGAATGGGATGTACTGAACCCCTGAGTGACTCTCAATGTGGCGCATTCAGAAGCTTCCACCTCCGACGAGCCACTTTCTGCCGTCCACAATGAAACGTTTTGCCTGTTTGGATCGTCATCTCGGTCGGCTCGCACAGACCCTGTCCCAATTTCCCAAATCAGTCATGGCTTATTGTCCAAAATCAATGTCTGACCTTGGAGAGCTGCTCCAAAATCGAGTGGATCGCTCCTCAGAAGAGTGACCCATCTTTTTGAACGCATTTCTCCATCCATCGTAGGGCACACACAGTCATGCACTAAGGCCACTTTAGAGATACCAGTTAACCTAACTCGTATGTCTTTGGACTGGGGGAGGAAACCGGAGTACCCGGAGTAAACCCACGCAGACACGGGGAGGACATGCAGACTCCACAAAAAAGAACCCAGGCTGCCCCGCCCTGGGATTGAACCCGGGACCTTCTTGCTGTGAGGCAGCGGTGCCGCCCCACCGAACCCCACAGCCGCCCCGACTGTGTACAGTACTGTGTAAAAGTCTTAGGACATGATTAGATTTGTTGTTTTAGCAATGCTATATTGCTTGGATTCGTCACTCCGTAATCCTCTTTATCTCCATATCCACTTCTTAGTCATTAATAATAAATGACCATCATTCTACAACCTACTCCTTTGGACAGTGCATGCCTGTCCAGGTGCGCGCCGTTTAACGTCCACCCGTCTCCATCCCTCCGTTACCCGTAACCCTTATAGACCCGTACGGAAGGGTACGCGTATCATTTTTGTGATTTTGACTCAAAATTCCTCTCGATCTGACAATGAAACTGACGCACACATCGAAACCCGCCTTATTTACACAAAGTCAGTGACCTACTGAGTGGTTTCATACAAATTTGACTCCTCTACGTTGTTTCGATAGCATCTGGCATCCATTTAAAGGTACGAAACCAAATACGTGCCTTGATCCTCGAAGGTTTAACGGTAAGACTTATACCAGAAAATAACTGTCTTATGTGCATCTTATTCACGTCTGAATGACATATATACGTCGTATAAAAGATACAACGATGACAACGAGTGTTTTGTACAATGCGTTTTAGTGTTGTGTTGGTGTTACTGTGCCACTACGGTAACGTCCCAGTTAGCGTCGAGCTAAATGACTCTTAAAGTTGTTCGTTGAAAGGGTGGCCCAAGTAGACTCGAGTACTCGAGTACAAGGGCAGATAGTGACAAATACTGCTCCTGTAAAAGCATTTCCAGGGTACTAAAAGCAAAAGTATTAAAAGTAGTGAACCCGTCCCGTCTTAAGTGATCAGTCATCTCCAGTAGGTATCTGGTATTTAGTATTTCCTTTTCCACTCAAGAACAACGAGTAACCGTGCATGTTCTACGAATGTAATGAAAGTATTTTGAAATGCAGTCGGGTCAAAGTAAGTAAGCAAATCCCCAGTAACAGAGACTCCCCAGTAAAGCAGAGCTACTTGAAAATGGTACACAGGTACAATAATGGTACGTTTCTTCGTTTGTTTGGCTTCTTTTAACGTCGCTATCGGCAACAGCGACCATCGCAGGGTCTCACACAAGGTTATATCTTTACACAAGTTCATCTCAACACCAGTCACACACACACACACACACACACATAACTCAATGCCAATTTAGAGTAGTCAATTAGCCTAACACACGTCTTTGGACTGTGGGAGGAAACCGGAGTACCCAGAGTAAACCCACGCAGACACGGGGAGGACATGCAGACTCCTCACAGGCCGCTCCGCCCCGGGATCGAACCCGGGACCTTCTTGCTGTAGTATTACAGCTGTGGAGTTTCCAGTCTGTGATGGGAGGTATTTTCCACGAGATCAATCAGAGAACACATTTTCTTTTCCGTTTTACTGTATAAACCATTAAGGCAGCGTTTGGGTACTTTTCCTTACCTTTACAGGAACAAAACGTCAGTAGTAACCTGTAGTATCCTTTGCGTTACTGCTTTCCCGTACTGAGCTGAAACGCCTTAACTAACACTCATTACAGTAATTATTTTGGGTTATAATTAGGGTTTATACATTAAGGGGAAAACGTAACATGTTTTATTTAACTGGACACACGTTGTCGTTCCCTCTGGGGCCCCTGCGTAGCCTTCTTTATTTACAAAGCTGTTACGGTATAGGGATTAGAGCCCAAATATGGCGGCGCTGCACTGGCGGGATTTGAACCCTCAGCCTTCTGATCAAGAGTCCAGTCCTTGGCGTCCGATCCCCTATCCAGCGCCTTTAGAAATCCCACTTCGTGTCACCAGGGGACTTACCTTCCCGTGTGTGGAGTCCCTCAAAGGGCGGACAGACCTCGTCTTCCATTAGGAGCGTCACAATGCTAAAGTCTGCTTCTGTTCAGGAGTTTGCGCTCACGTTTGTAATCAGACGCCGTGCAGATGCATTCGATCGATCAGATTAGGCTTTAAAAACACCCTGGAGTTCCTTTAACGCTGTCGTTATTTCCGTTGGTTTCATGGCCTTTTCGGTGGTGTAATATTTGCACGCTTCGATATGAAAACCATACTCCCGTTCCCTTCCCTTCCCTTCCCTCCCACCCCCCCCCCCCAAAGTATTGCAAATGGTCCAGTCCGGGACACTCCCGTTTAGACTCTGGAAGAATCCGTTTCGCTTAAGGTTGGTGGTGGGGGTGGAGGGTGGGGGTTAAGGTGAGTAAGGTGCTTTAGTGAGTGCTTGTCCTTGTTTCCTTTAACGATAAAACCCTGGACTGAATTTGTTGTTGCACAGCGAACTTTGTGCATACGCTCCGAGATTACGGTCGTACTGAATGAACTGTGCAGTATTCGTTTTTTATTTGTTTTCAATGTCTCTCTCGTTCTCCTCTTTGAGAATAAAGCTTACCATGGCAGACCCACTGGCCGAGTTTTCATTTGTCCGAGTCAAATGTAGTGTGCTGTAAATCAGAAACGGGATTATAAAGTGCTGCCCGTCTCCAAACATCCGAATCCACTGCTATAAATAAAGAGCTGTAAGAGAAAAGGAAGAGAAGACGGGTTTCGTTCGCCCCCTCTCACACAGTTAAAAGGAGTGCCCAGCTGGCACAGGGGCAGTTTGCTAGCTCATCGCCATGGAGATCTGGCTTCACGTGCCAGCTTTCGCTTTCAGGGCACAAAACGAGAGAGTTATGGCTATGGGGATCTAGAGGTAATCAGATTCAGGATCAGGTTTATTTCGCCAAGTGCACTATATTGCCAAAAGTATTTGCTCACCCACTCAGATGATCTGAATCAGGTGATCCAGTCACTTCCATGGTCACAGGGCTATGAAATGGAGCAACTAATCCAAGCAGCGGTCAAGCAGCCGCGTCCGAGCCAAACATCAGCAAGTGCAATGCAAAGCGTCACATGCAGTGGTGTAAAGCACGCCGCCACTGGACTCTAGAGCGGGGGAGGAGCGTTCTCTGGAGCGACGAATCACACTTCTCCTTCCGACGATCTCATGGACGAGTCCGGGTTTGGTAATTAGTAATGTAAATAGTAATGTTATTAGTAATGTTATTAGTAATGTAAATAGTAATGTAATTAGTAATGTAATTAATAATGTAATTAATAATGTAAATAGTAATGTAATTAGTAATGTTATTAATAATGTAAATAGTAATGTAATTAGTAATGTTATTAATAATGCAATTAGTAATGTAATTAGTAATGTAATTAATAATGTAAATAGTAATGTAATTAGTAATGTTATTAATAATGTAATTAGTAATAGAATTAGTAATGTAATTAATAACGTAATTAATAATGTAAATAGTAACGTAATTAGTAATGTAATTAATAATGTAATGAATAACGTAATTCATAATGTAATGAATAACGTAATTAGTAATGTAATTAATAATGTAATTAATAACGTGATTAATAATGTAATTAATAATGTAATTAATAACGTGATTAATAATGTAATGAATAACGTAATTAATAATGTAATTAATAACGTGATTAATAATGTAATTAATAATGTAACTAATAACGTGATTAATAATGTAATTAATAACGTAATTAATAATGTAATTAATAATGTTAATAACCAAATGTAAATGTTAAACCAGCTTTTGTGTCCCGGGAGCTGAATTTTGTGCTCATAAATCAAAACGACTGAATTTCAGCAGGTTTTTTTTTTTTCACTCTTTTAGGTTTTATGCAAAAGCATCAACATTTCTCTAAAACATGCTGGTTGTTTGATTTAAGTATAAATAAATAATAATCCCTAATGTTTGAGCAGTGTATTAATAGGAAGAACAATCTTGTGTTTCTTGTTCTTAGCTACTACTAATAATAATGTTATTTATTTATTTATTTAATTTATTTATTTATTTTTTGAGGACCATTTTACAGGGGCACGTTTTTACCCATTCTATTTATTAAAGACATTTTATTGAACTCGGACCGCTTTTATTTTGAATCGTGTCGGACAGGAAGTCACTGGAAGCTGCTTTCACGTTACCCGCTTTGTACCCACGTGTTTCTCTAAGTAAGTAGATTTGTTTTTATTTTTAAGTTTATAATCACGCTGGAATATAATTTATAGTTTATAAGCTTTTAATCGTGGATTTTAAAGTCTTTCTGTGCCCCCGTGAACACAGAACTGAGTGTTTAGTGACGTGTTTATACATAAACAAGCTTATCAAATATAAAACTATAAACTTATTCATCAAAAAGAGCTCGTTTTTAAAAGGATAAACCTGAGATCCACTGGTTATACCAGGTGTTTTTGTTGAATTTCTATCGAAACAGAGTAACCTTTAAAAAAATAAATCATTAGAGTTTGTGTATTTAAGTTTAATCTGCTTTCCAAACCCCCCTTAGTGTTTATTAGAAAGGTTTCAGACTTTATTTCACTTTTTAAGATTTAATTCCCTTGTGCTTTAGTTTCTGTGTTATATAAACTAAGAAAATGTGTGAAATGCGAGCGGCGTTTCTGTTTTAATGATGATTTCAAAGTCGACTTTATTTATTATGAAATTATTGTTATTATATTATAAGTTTAATAAAATAACGTATTTTACTTGATAAAAAACAGTAAAATTTATTATAAAATTAAAATAACATCTTATTAATGTAACATTTATTATAAAACATATGATATTCAATTAATAAAAAATGAATTTTAGTTTATGGAAAAAGTAACATTTATTATAAAATTACTGTTATCATTTTTCAAATTGGTTAAAGAATGGATTTTATTTTATGAAAAAAGTAGCATTTATTTTTTGAAAAATAAATTAGCATGTAGTTTTATGAAAAATAATAACATTTATTACAAACGTCTGTTTTATTTAACAAAAAATGTATTTCATTTTATAAAAAAAGGAACATTTGTTATAAAATTGTTATATATTTTTTCATTTCATAAAAAAAGTCATTATTGGTATGACAAATAAATAAAAAAATAATACAAATAAATAAGAAAAATAATAAAGAATTAAATTATTAATAAATGATTTGTATGTCTTGTACAATGTTGTGAAGAATATTATAAATAGAGAATATAAAACTATAGAATATAAGACAGTAGAATAAAGAATAAAATTAAATATATAAATAATTATAAGTAAAATCTTGTATATTAGGATTATTTAGTAGGACGTTAGGAGGAATAAAGCAGGAATTTGGGCAAACCTGTTTACCTTATAGGGGTTTTGTTTGATGGCGATCATCCCTCCCCTCACAGCCCGGTTTCATTACAAAAGCAGAAACTGATTCGCCGTTTTGTTTGGCAGGAGGACGGGATGACGTCGGACGTCGCCGGCGGGAGTCGTCCAGAAAAGGTGGGAAAGAAAAAAAACCAGAAGAAAGTAAAAAACCAGGGAAGGAGCGAAGGAAGCCTAGAAACGAGGGAGGTGGAGGAAAGAGAGAGGAAAAGGAAGAAAAAAAGAAACGAGGGAACAGTAGGACCGAGCGAGAGCGATGGAGCAGAGGGGAAGGAGGTGGACGTTTGTGAGAAACCAGGGAAAAAAAAGAAAAAAAAAAGGAGAGAAGAGATTCAGGGGACGAGTGAGGGAGATGAAGAACCGGGAGATGTTCCTCAAAAACGGGCCAAGAAAAAGAAGATAGATAAGGTCGAAGAAGAAGAAGAAGGGAGAGGAGAAGAAACGGCTAAAAAGAAAAAGAAGATGGATAAGAGAACAGAAGAAGAAGAAGCGAGAGGAGGAGAAAAAGCTCGAAAGAAAAACAAGCACAAGCGAGACGAAGAGGAGGAAACGAATTCAGGGCATATGGATGAAATTCCACCACAAAACGAGATGAAGAAGAAGAAGAAGCAGCAGCAGAAGAAGAAGAGAGAAGACACGTCGGGCCAAGCTGATGGAGAAGTCGTAGGTGAGACGAGCCAAAAGAAAACCAAAAAGAAACGGAAAGCAAACGACGAACAAACGCTTCATCTGGATGGTGAGGAATCCGATCCTGTAGAAAAGGGAGAGAAGAAAAAAGGCAGCGAGGAGCCGGAAATAAAGGCTAAAGAGAAAAAAAAGAAGAAAAAAGTCAAAGAAGAAAGCGGTGAACAGGAGGAAGAGCCGGAGCTGGAACTAAACAGCAAGAAGAAGAAGAAGAAGAAGAAGATGACGGGGCTGGAGGAAAACGAGAAGAGCCGAAAGAAAGCGGGAGAAGAGGTGACGACGACTCGGGAGGATACGGAGACGGCCGGAGACGGTGCCCAGGCCAACGGGGTGAGTTGAACTCCTTATACATTCGTTTCCCAAAAACAAAACAACCGTTACGTGATGAATCTAAACAGAGGTGCCGCTGGAGTTTCGTTTCATTTACTGATTGTTAAAGGCTCCGCCTCCATCACCGTGGTAACCCATCGTGTGTTCCCTAGGCGTTTGGGCAGTGGGACACGGCTCAGTTCGACAGCTCGGACCAGCGGGTGAAGTTCCTCCGTTTGCTGGGCGGATTTAAGAAGGGCGGCCAGCCGGCCGGGCAGGGCAGCGGGCGCTTCAACATGGCGATGGGCAAGGATGGGCAGCAGAGCCTGCAGCAAGGCCTTCTGGGAGAGTTTGAGCGCGCTCAGAACAGACGCCTGGACGTTCGGAACAGAGGCGCCGGACTGGGCTTCGCGCCGACGCCCAACAAGAAGTTCACCATCGACGCTGGCGCCCGGAACTCGGTGCGATTCGATGACTGACGTTCTCCCGTGGACACGCGTGTCTGTGTGGAGCGGGTTTATCGCCGCCCTGCTGGAGGAGCGCCGAACTGCAACCGCTTGTGATGATTTAAAAAATATATATTTTTTACATAAAACCTTTAAAAAGTTATCGCGTATGTTTTTTTTGTTTTTTTTTCTTTTAGAAGAAACCCAAGTCGGTATGGATTAAGATCATCCTTATTTAAGAGATTAGACGTCACACTCAATGGACAAAAGTATTGGGACACCGAATGAGCCCATAAGCATTATCCCTCCTCCACCAAACTCTACAGTTGGCAGGTAAAAGTCCGTCAGGATTCCAGACAGAGAGAAGTGATCCAGTGTTCAGAAAACGGAATTATTTAGAAGATCACTGATCGTCAGAAAACCCTAACCCAGGTTTTTAGGATTTTGGCGGGAGTGCTTGTGAAGCTTCTAAGCATATAGATTATATTTATTTATAGACCTTTATATGTTTTATTTCATACAAAAATTTATTTTATTTTATGAAAAAAGCAACATTTATTATAAAATTATTATTACATATTGTCATTTAATACAAAAATATATTTTATTTTTTGAAAAAGCAACATTTATTATAAAATTGTTACATATTGTAATTTAATACAAAAATTTATTTTATTTTATGAAAAAAGCAACATTTATTATAAAATTATTACATATTGTCATTTAATACAAAAATATATTTTATTTTATGAAAAAGCAACATTTATTATAAAATTGTTACATATTGTAATTTAATACAAAAATGTATTTTATTTTATGAAACAAGTAACATTTATTATAAAATTATTACATATTTTTAATGTAATAAAAAAGGTGTAATTATTAGTATGAAAAATAAATGCAAAGAATACAAATAAGAAAAATAATTAATTAATTATTAACAAATCATTTATGTCTTTTACAATATTGTAAAATATTATAGAATATTATAAACAGAGAATATAAAACTATAGAATATAAGACAATAGAATAAAGAATAAAATTAAATATATACGCAACTATAATTATTTAGTAGGACTTGAATGAAGCAGGAATTTAGGCAAGCCTGTTTACCTTATAGGGGTTTTGTTTGATGGTGATCATCCCTCCCCTCACGCACAACTCCTAGGTTTCAGTAAAAATACTTTTGAGGCTGAATTTATTTTTTTTCCTATACTGTGTCGGTATGAAGGGGTGCCAAGTGTCAAGAAAATCCCCCCCCCCAGCAGCCTTAGTTGGGAGGAATCCGTATGTTTGTGTTGTTTAGGCCAAATTCCTGATCTTCTGCCTCCGCAGCCCGTCTGCTTCAAGGTTGTAACGAGTCACTGGGAGTTTCCCGTTACCCTTCCATCAACTCGAATGATTGACCAGTTGAATAAAATATCAAGTCTTTTTTTTTTTCAATATAAGCCCAGATAAATAAATAACGAACGGTTACCGCTATCAGGCTGTGCCGAGGAAGGCCCAAGTCCGCTTGGCTTCTTTCTCAGTTCTCTCTTTCTGTGCCAGCGGTGAGAGAAGGCCGCAGTGATGGTCCGGCAAACTGACTTTGATCTTGCAGTGCGTTGGAAACAGCAAGGTCCAGATTACGACCGACACAATTTAACCACGGCCAGTGGGGAAGCTTTTTATTATTTTTATTTATTGCAGAAGCTAGTTATTACGGCGAGTTTATTGTCATGCAGTTGCCATTCTCGGAGCGCATCAGGCGGATCTTGCGTACTGGTTCATCTCGGTTTGCTGGCTTTTTCCATTTTCCGTTTGGAACGGATCCAAAACGCTGCCAGACTGCAGCAAGTGGTGTTTTTCTTTGGAACCGGCTGGCTTGGCTTGCTTTTTCTCTCTGCGTGATCCCCTCAGGGAGGATCCCCACCCCGTGACCAATCGGTGAGCTCCAACCGCTTACCCCTCCCACTGCTCTTTTGTTGTGGTTGCGCAGAATGTCTTAAATGCCCCGCTTTTAAAAGTACACGTGCGGTGCGGCGCGGCGCGTGGTTAATACGCCGTCACCGTATTTAAATACCGTGGCATACCGAGATACCGTCACACCGCCCAAGAATACTCATGCTCTTTTCATGATGAGCGTCGTTAGCGTTTTAATCGTCCGGTAAACAAGAGCGTACGCTCCGTCTTACGAAAGCTTTATTTGGACGCCCCTTAAAGTATGTACAGAAGAGAGACAAAAACTTCAGATTTAAAAAAAAAAAGGGGTCAGGGAATCTTCTTAGCTCCGGTTCTGACGGGGTTCGAAAGCGCTTCAGATTCCTGTTTGCTCGAAATCCAGTTCCTGCTCGTTCACTCTGCCTACAAATCCCACAATTCCAGACGGGTCTCGTTTAAAGTCTTGCTTCCGGTGTGTGTGTGTGTGTGTGTGTGTGTGAAGCTGTGTGTTCCCGGGATAAGGGATATTGATGATAAAGGTGGTGTTGGTGCTTCAGGCCTGTAGGTACTCCGGCTGTACCCGCGCCACCTTCCTGAACTCCTTGTTGTGGGTACGAGGGCACTGCATCTCACACCAGCTGATGGGAACCATCTGCACCCCTTCAGAGGCAAACACAACAACGACGGGTCACAACACAATCGCACAGCGGGGATCCGTCCGAATTACAGCCGATCTACGCCGAACATAGCGTTGCTTGTTCGTGCTTTTTTTTTCTTCACACCGTCGACTTAAAGGACAACAACACAAATCCAGATGGAGTTACAGGAACTACTTTACGACACTAGTAAAACAGTAAGACGGTTCCATCCAGTCACCGGGAGCTTGACCGTGATCATTCTCCACCCTTTGACTTCAACACTCGTGCTTTTCTAATCGGCCCGTCGCCCGTTCTGTAAGCTCTTGTCCTCTGCTCTGAGCAGGATGGGCTGTTCTGCCCGGCAACCGGGCTCCGATTGGCCAGCCTGATTTTAACCCAGAAATCAGAACAGGACTTTTGGTTTAAAGATTTCTGAAGGGCCGATTTCTTCGTTGTGGTTCCGCGCAGAGCCACTCACCCGCCTCGCTGTGAGCCACCACCACGCCCAGTTCGTTCTCCGCCGTGGTCAGCAGGTAATTCGACTGCACGTCGCCCAGCGAGATCTGACCGCCCGGGGTCAAGGGTTAAACAGGCAGGCATTCTGGGAAACGGAGTGACACTGCGACCGGAGAAACAATTCACGAGGTGAGACTTTTAACGTTTAAAATGAGCTCACGGCCAAAGGATACGACTCTCGCCAGGACGATGTCTCCGGGTCTGAAGCTTTTATACGTTTCCACCTGCAGGGAAAAAAAGAAAGAAGAAGAAAAAAATCTCAGAAGCAAGGAAGGTGTTTTGGGGAGCGTTATCCTGCTGGAGGTAAGAGATCTATAGATCTATATAAGCACTGTGCTCATAAAGGGGTGCACACGCTCACGAACAACACTCAAGTACGCCGAGTCGGTATGAAGGGGCGCCAAGTGTCAAGAAAATCCACGCCGTTACCCCTCCCCGAACAAGCCTTAGTTGGGATGGATCCGTACGTTTGTGTTGTTTAGGTCAAATTCCTGATCTTCTGCCTCCGCAGCCCATCTGCTTCAAGGTTGTAACGAGTCATTGGGAATTTCCCGTTACCCTTCCATCACCCTGAAAAGGTCCTCGGGGCATCATCGGGCCGTTTTCACCCAGAGAACTGCCCTCGCTGGACGTTTTCTCTTTTTACACACCGACCCCCGTGAATCCTAAAGGTGGCGCCGAGTGTGAAACTGCACACGGCACGTCGAAAGTCACTCAAAATCCCCTTTCTTCCCCGCTCCGATGCCCGCTTTGGTTCCGCCCGTCCTTGCAAGACTGCGCCGAAAGCCTAAAATAAAAAGGTTCATTCAACACGGCCGTGCCTAATAAAGCGGCCAGTCCGGGAAGCGACACCCTTTCAGAGCTGGCGCTTCTGCATTCTGAATCTCGAAAGTAAGCACTTTCTCAGGGGCGCCCAAACTTTTAAGGAAGGCTGTCTATGGTTCCGTGAGATTATTCGCTCAAAATGCATAAACATATATATATATAAGAATATTTATTCTAACAACGAAGGAACGTTATGAATCATAAAATATGAGGATTTACAGCCAATAGCGCATTTACTCAGCGGATGAATACTCACCAAAAACGAGAAGTAAGAATGTGTGTGTGTGTGTGTGTGTGTGTGAGCTGACCTTGTCCTTCTCCGTCGCTCTCACATCTTCTTTCCTGTAGAAACACAAGCAGACGTTTAACGTTTAGCAGAACTACAGGGAGATTAATCAGGATCTGGTGATTAGGATTCAGGGATCAGAGATGATTTACGATCTGCTGGATTAACACTGGATCAGTCGGAAACGATCAATTAAAAGGGGCACGTCCAGTCACACAACATTCACCCCGTAAACGTGTCCAACTTACAACTTTAAATAAAAGCTAATGACAGTACCTCTGTATGTTTTGTGTGTGTGTGTGTGTGTGTGTGTGTGTGTGTGTGTGTACCTGATGGTTCCTCTGAATCTGTCTTTAAGGGGTGTGGAACCCACGTAGAGGATGTGAACTTTAGCGAAGCGTGGATTAATACTCGTCACCTGGACGTGGAAACAAGAAATTTGTTTATTTATTATTTTTTTTAAAGGAGCATTAAGGGGGGGTCGTGGATTAACGTACTAACGAGTTATTAGTGATCACAAATGATCTGTACCGCTGAAATGATGAACCTGAAGCCTCCAAAAGGAAAGGAACCTTTTTTTCGGTTCAGATTTTTTACCTTATAAGGGGTTTAAACAGAAGGGAAAAAAACAAGCTTCGTGTAAAAACGATTGCTTTCGTTTTGGGAGGAATCACAGGCTGCGTCGTTACAGCAGAACAGATCGTTTACGATCCGTAATAACAGACGTTTGCTCACGTTAAGCGTTTTAGACTTTTTGGAACCCGGGCCACGACACCCAGTCCTAGCCATGAATGGGTACCCTAGTGCCACCCTAAGGCCCGACTGGAGCTCAAACCCACGTTTATTACATTGTTAAATGTGTTTAAACAAGAACTGTATGTGGGCGTGTCCAAACATCCAATGTCATGTAAATACTTATTCATACTGCTCAGTGTCTCTCCCTCTGTCTCTCTCTCCGTCTGTCTGTCTCTCTGTCTGTCTGTCTGTCTCTCCCTCTGTCTCTCTCTCTGTCTGTCTCTCTCTCTCTGTCTGTCTGTCTCTCTCCCTCTGTCTGTCTGTCTCTCTCTCCGTCTGTCTGTCTCTCTCTCTCTGTCTGTCTGTCTGTCTGTCTCTCTCTCTCTCTCTGTCTGTCTGTCTGTCTCTCTCTCTCTCTCTGTCTGTCTGTCTCTCTCTCTCTCTCTCTCTCTCTCTCTCTCTCTCTCTCTCTCTATATATATATATATATATATATATATAAAGGACATTTAATTTTGAAATATTGCGTAATATTTGTTATGGGTTCATTTTTCTAACTTCTTATGTATTGTGTTGTTTTTTAAATATTACATCTGAGTATTATACAACTGTGTGGCACCGTTCTGTATATCTTCCTGTTGTAACAATGTCAATATCCCCTTGTGGGACAATAAAAGGCTATTTTATCTTATCTTGTTTCCGCCTTGGTCGGATATCAAACATGCACGACTGCCTGTATGAGAGATGTGAGGTCCACCTTGGAGGGGAAGTGGATGGCAGGGTTTCCCCAGCACTAAACGGGTCTGTAACTCATTTTATACTCTAGTAGCCTATAGGGAACAGAACTGTCGAATTCAGACGTCACCTTATTGGCTTTTTCTCATTACTGTACCGGCGGCACAGGCGGGTGCACTGCCGCCTCGCAGCAATAAGGTCCTGAGTTTAATCCCAGGGTGAATTGTAAAGCTGCTTTGAGACAATGCTCCAATGTAAAAAGCACTGTATAAATAAATTTGAATTTGGAGCGACCTGGATCCTCCCTGTGCCTGCCTATTTTTCTACAGTTTCCTCCCATGGCCCAAAGAGATGTGTGTTAGGTGAATGGATTAATCTAAACTGGCAATGACTTGTGTGTTTATATACACACCAAAAGTAAGGGATATTTAATTAGGGGATATTTCATTTTGAAGCATCTCCTAATTTTTGGAAGCAGTATGTAGGGACTAATATTGAGTATAACCTTGTGTATAGTGTGTAAATGGCCAAGGATTCTGATAAAGTTAAATAAACCAAATAAATAAATCATTACTGTCCAACAATGAAGGTTATTATGTAAAAAATATACTTGATGAAATGGATCGTAGGGCAGCACTGTTAACTCACAGCAAAAATGTCCTGGGTTCCATCATAGATGGAGCAGTCTGGGTCTTTCCCAGGTTTATGTGGGTTTACTCTCGGTGCTCCAGTTTCCTCCCACAATCCAATACATACTTCAGGTTAATTAATTTTACTAAAGTGACCCTAGTTTGTGTGTGTGTGTATAAGTGTATGTACCCTGTCTAGAGATTTTCCTGCTTTGCACCCTACGCTGCTGGCTAGATACTGGCTCTCCCGTGACACGGAAAAGAATGTGAATGAATGATGAAAAGTATATGCATTAAATCGCTGTTATTTCTGTTTTTGTTGTCTATTTACTCATTTGTGATGTTTATATTGCCCCTTTGTTTGCCCGTCGTGCTTTTTAAGGAAGCAAACATTTCCTTAATGTCTTTCAGGAGCAATAAAAATACATTCAGTCATGATTGACGGCAATATTTAACACGATTAATTATTTTAATCAATTTGACTGAATCCTGTCATTTTTTTCCATCATGGATACACTGTTCTGTTGTGATAAAGTCTCACAGTCTATCACCAGTTCCTCTGGTGAACTATAAAACTGCCTGCATTCAAAGTTACGCATCGTTTAACCATCCAATTCACTTTAATAACCAAACTCTTAAGTGTATGAGCCTGTCCTAGTGTAAGTAGTACTCCCTTGTATACTCCCTCCGACTACTCTTCATTAGGGGATTGTTTACTTTGAAATATCCCCTGATTTTTGTGAGCAGTGTAAAAAAAAAAACTGATTCACCTGGCTGATCTTCCATGTTGTTTGTAAAACTGTCTATCCATGCATTTTTGGCTTCAAAATAAAAAGTTTTCACAATCACTCATGTTCCCGGCGGTATTTGCATTTACGTAGTTGTCTTGTCAAAATACCCTTTATGTTGACGTTACCCGTTTCTCAGAACGTAATGCGGTCGTTAAACGGCGATTAACTGTATTAACTGTTACAAATCTAAGGGATCTGTCATTTTTCGTTCAGGTGCCATAACGTTCTAATGGTAGCCCACCACCACGGAGACCCGGGTTCGTGCTCTAGTGTCTGAGTGAGGGGAGGCCACATCCCTACTCAGCACTGCCACCCCATGGGCCTGTCGAGGCCGAGCAGGGTTCAAATGTAGAAGGAAATAAAAACGTATGAAATATTGGACCTATAGGAAAAGCTGTCTTTTCTCCTCTTGGTTTACCTCGAGCCACAAGCGTATCCATAATGGAAGCCCTTTGAATCCTAAAAATAGGCTAAAGCACACAAATACATGAAATAAACAACAAGCAGAAGGTAAATGTTGTTTACTGTTGTGTATCTGTTACATACGGCAAACAAATAATACAGTAACACAGTACTATAAAAGTAGACACAAACTATACTTTTCACTTTCAGGAAGGCAAGGACTGAGCTTGGCAAATGGTGAGGAATCACTGACACCTAGGCCGTAGGACTGGTTGGTTAAAATAATATATACCTTTTTAGATACATAGTACTACCCATCCCTTTTGTTTCAAACTAAATCAGAATGTAGGAAAAAGGAAAAAAAAAACAGCAACGTCAGACAACGGTAAAAAATTCCATACCTACCAAAAAAAAAAAAGATAACGGGTGTCCTGCCACGAAACATACTTTATAAAGTGCAGGTCTCAGTATTCATTGTCACATCAGACGCGGTGGGAATATTCTCGTCATAAAATGCAAAACCGGGGTCGAGTTGGAAGAAGCCGACCGTTTTGAGGCAGGCGCAGGTGACAAAGAACTTGCCGTTCAACACACACTTCGTCCAACGGGAAACATTCGACATAGCAGGGATGAAAGAGAGCAGAATCCTATTTGTTTTACATAGTCAATATTGCCCGAGTACGTTTGTCCTAATTTCTTCCAAAATGCTGTATGAAAATAAAACAAGGCAGACATATCGTTGATCTCTAGAAATCCTTAACACACCCAAAGCACTGGATACCAACAAGAGGCAAACACAGGACTCAGGAATAAAAATACAACTACAGTATAAAGTTCTATTACTGAAACTTCAAGGCACAAGACTATGTTAAATAGACCATGATCGTGCTCTAACCATGAAGACTGGAACCAAGCTCTTACAGCCGTACGTGTGGTTTGAGTTGACCTTCATTCTCGTTTTCTCATTTGCTCGAATTGAAATTTCTACTTCAGGCATTCCTTACAAGAATTTGGCCTCACCCTTTTTTTTTTTTTCTTCAGATATATAACATTATACACAAAGACACCAGAAATCAAGAAACGCAAATCGGATCTACTAAATATACTATTGCTCTTAAGGTAAAATACTCTACTCCTAATGTTTACCTTTTAAAAAAAATAGTAAACACTAAAATCCACAATTAATAATTTAGCTGGAATAGGTTTGCCACTGCGTCAGGGGACGACTTCAGGAGGAACTGCTTTGGGAGCCCATGCGTAACCGTCATCTCCGGGTCGCGGAAACCAACGAGTGAAAGTGTACAAAGTAAAAACTACTGTCCAACGCAAATTAGGATTCGGAGTTTCTCTTTCGTTCTCGTTTTTTTGTTTAAGTTTATTGTCCATTTTTTTAGACGAAGTGCACAAACAGGTGACCGTGTGCGGCCGTTCAGCTCTTGGGAAATCTGCGTTCAGAATCGCGTTTTGATCGGCCCTTGGAGAGGAGAGGAGAGGAGCGTTTGCCGAAAAAACATCGCTACGAAGAATAGTAAAGGGCAAGCAATGTACTACCTTCTAATGGCAATCATGCATATTAATACATGTTCACGTACATAGCATGTGGGTTTGGCTACAGGGACACAAGGACGTTCCATAGCATATTTCTCATATTAGCCAGAGGCACAAAAGACAGATAAATAAAATGTCAGTTTTCTTTTCTCATAGGACTCCCAGTTTTTTGACAGTGGGCATCGAGTGCTACAAAAACAAAAAAGAAGGAAAAAAAAAAAAAAGAGAAAGAAAAGCAAACACAGTTCAGAAGTTACATGGATACAGATTCTCCATGAAGGACACAAAAATGAACGGATGGAAAACAGCTAATAGAAATGCTTTTTTAAAATTTTCTAGGTACAGAAACAAAGTTAATCTTACAAATGACCAATCAGCCCGTCTTGGTCTAGCTTTCACGCTGCTCGATTGGGATAAAGGCGTCTCCTTGTTGAAACAAAGGCCACCTTGGTCAGCTTCCCGAAATGAAGGCACTGCCCGCTCTGTGGTGCACGCAATGCTGTCGGTCTTCTGTCACCACTGACACCCCAATACAACAAAGGGACTGTTTGTCTTAACTCTTACTCCTAGTTTCCCTGCTTGATGCTATGGTGGTGTGTGTGTGTGTGTGTGCATTACTTGTGTCATGCTGTGCTTGCTCACACATCGACTCGGTCCTCAAGCCACGTCCTCCAGCCCCCCCTCTAGGATTAATCAGACCAGTGACGATGAAGTATCGTAGACCTGGTTAAGAAACTCTGTTCAGGTGGGTCATGTCTCACACCTCTCCAGCACCATACCCTCACCCTCTATCCGCACAAGTCGTTTTATCCCCGATAACAGTTATTGCCTTACAGGTCCCGTCAATTTCAGCCACCCTTTAGCCTAACTCAGTGGGCCTGTTCTGAATAATCGGACATGGTTTCAAACAGATTTGAGGTACTTTTACTTTCCTGGCCATTAAAGCTTTCCGAATTGTGATTTGTTTGTTTCTTTGTTTTATTCAATGTCACATCAGCATCGAAGGCCTTTCTACGACAGACACAAAGTGACATAACTAGTCATCTATTCGCAAGGCTAGCGTAATCAATTTCAAACCCAGGATCTTAATGCCTTGTGACGACAGTGCTGCTTGTCCAACTGTTGGAGGAAACCAGAGCACTCGGAGCAAACACACATGGACACGGTGAAGACATTAAAACTCCACACAGACAGCCCGAGGTCAGGATCAAACCTGGGATCTTAGAGCTGTGAGGTGCCTCCCTAAAAGCGGATCCAGCAGCAATTGGCCCACCACTGTGATGACAAGGGTTAGACGTACCATCAGTACTTTTCTCTACAGGCTGGGTGTCCCAATTGCATGACTGGTCATAACAGAGGGAGAAAAGTGCTGAAACAGCAACCAACGTTGGACTGCGATGTGCTGGCAGCCCAATTGGGGCACACACTCGCCAGCATTCCCAGTATAATCGCTAGAACCCCCGCAACAATAACGACAAGAACGCGGGGTAAGATCATGAATGAGAAGATTACTGTGGGGCACACAAAAGGGTGTCCAAGGTTCAATGGTGTCAGTGCCTTCCACCAAGTGAGTGGTCTGTCACATGCCGACCCAACAGCGACTCCTACCTGCTGTTGGACAGTGACGTTCAGGGTCCACCCTGTGAACTCAAGGATAACCTCCAGAGCCCCAGCAAGAACGGTTAGAAAGCATAGGTCAAATCAAACGTGAAAAACTTGTGGTGACCCCGGTTCGATCCCATCAGTGCCTTCAAGGTGGGTTGCTTCACACCATGAAGGAAAATTGCACAGGTAATCCATCAGGCAACGCAGTGGCATTCATCGTGCCCGGAGGTACAGAGACCCTGGGTCAAACCCCGTCAGTGCCTTCCTAGTGAATCGGTGGTCACGGTTACACAATGTTGGCCAAGTCTGCAGGAAAAGAAGCCAGACTAGGAGGTAATCGTTCCCTAGCGCTGCATCAGCAAGTCCTATAGACATCTACAATCCAGCGCACGCTCGTACCTGTACCCATTGTCCTCTGGGAATGAGTGCTCCATAACCCTGGCTTCCTCAGAAATAGGATAAGCGGGAGTCTGTCTCTGTGTGTGTGTGTGTGTGTGTGTGTGTGTGTGTGTGTGTGTGTGTGTGTTGGGGGAGGGATACTAAACAAGTTCACTTGGTTTTGTGAGGCTTGTGTGTAAAGGATCTATGCTAAAATGGGCCAGTTTGCATTTCCTGCTGTAAAAAGACAGGAAGCTACCCACATACACTTCCTGCAAGTTGACATGGCTGCCTAGACATGTAGGTGTTCGTGGCTACCTTAGAATATCAGGGGGAAAACCTGAACTGTGACGTTGCATTTTAGTTACGTTATGACATCCTCCTTCCTATCCCGCGCGGTCTGGTTTAACGCTGGACACGTCCAACCTACTGGGCCACAGAGGCGCAGGTGCACGGGACCATTCATTTGGCAGAAATGTTCACTTGGCCCACAGGAACAGAGAACGCTAGTGGGATCTGAAGATGCTTGAAACCACTGATCGGACCTCAAGCGGGTAACCAAGTGTGAGTTTCTTCAAGTTTCTTTCTTGTCTGAGAATATGACGTAGCCCTTTTTCTCTTTAGAGCGCAAGCACCCTAGTTCTCAATGCCCTCTTCCCCACTGGCTAGGGTCGAGGTAGAGGGGAGACTGAAGCACGAGGACGGACAAGCACTGTTCTATATTTACACCCGACAGTACAACAAAAAAAAGCAACAACAAAACAAACAAACAAACAGAAACCTCTTACATTTATGTATCCCTGGTGATTGTCGAATCTAAATCTATTCAGCTACAGAAATATCTTTAAAATATACTACGATGAACATTCTATCCTAAAGCACGCGCCAGAAAAAATGACTCATGAGTAGTTCTCTGCATGCATTTTTTAAAAACGGGCAAACACAACACCATCTCTCTGAATCTGCTCGGTCTGTTAAACAGAGCGCTGAGAAGCACGCCGACCTGATCTGACCTTCGTCAGGGCCTTACTGTTCAGTTTGTGCAAACGCACAGGTATGACACATGAACCTCTGCGACGCGCGGACGGCAAATTTTCTACCGTAGAAATTAAGAGCAAGCTTCTGATACGAAGGATGCCTCTATGGCTATCAGAAACTGTTGGACATTTTTCCTATATATATA
>JAUZST010056330.1:0-23920 GCA_034779995.1 Parotocinclus haroldoi | reverse complement strand
TGTGTGTGTGTGTGTGTGTGTGTGTGTGTGTGTGTGTGTGTGTGTGTGTGTGTGTGTGTGTGTGTGTGTGTGTCTTGGTGCTTGTTCTCCTCCCTAGGTCTACATGAATGCTGCATGGTATGGCTGGGCCATTCCTATGTTCCTGTTTTTAGCCATTCTGAGGTTATCCTTGAATTACCTCATTGCCAGGTAAAATATTAGTATTCATTCACTGTCCCTTATACTTCACTGTCCCTTATACTTTACCATTTATATTTAGGACTTGATATTTAGTTTGTTGATCAGGAGTTTTTTTCCTACCTTTATTAAATGTAATAAATGATCTGTTCGGGCAGTGTGGTGGCTTGGTGGGTAGGTTCAAAAGGCCCTTTCTGTGTGATTTGCATGTCATCTACACGTCTCCATGGGGTTACTCGGCAGGGTGCTGTTTCTTCCCCCAATTCAAAGATGCGTGTTAGGTTAATTGCTGTCTCTAAAGTGCCCCTAGTGTATGAGTCTGTTTGTAAGTGTGTGCGAACTACGACGGATTGGCGCCCTGTCAATTGGTTGCTCCTGCTTTGTGCCATCAGCTAGGCACAGGCATTCTGGGTTAAGCAGCTAAGTAACTGAAGGACTGAATCAGTTCAAACAGCTGTAAAAAATACCCTAGCCCAAATCTTAAATTAGGTGAATCTCGACTAGGTGCTACACAGACATTGTTGTAGATTTTGTGAGGGAGGAAAAGTCAGACAGGGATCATCTCCCTGCTACCGCAATTACTGCGTCTCAGTCTAATCAAGCAACCTAAAAAAAGAACAACAACGTCATGGAGTCCTTTTATATATGCGGATTCATGCTTGCAGTCAAAGTCTGCCATCTGTTGGTGAAAATCCGTGATCAACAGAAGCTGGTTTATGAGCCTCCTCCTTTGGCAGGGTCCTGTGCCAAGAACAAATGGGAATTAAACAGAGAAACTTAGGAGACTTATAATGAAAGCAGGCATTGTTTTGCAGTCCCAAGCCCATTCTCGCAATATGGATGACCCAGGCCATGGCAACCTCTATGTTACGAAATCTAAAAATATTCTTACATCTCTATCCGTTCTTAAGGAAGGGGGGTGGGGGTCAAAATGTTTTTATAGCTGTCTAGTTCCTAAATGAGGTTGCCATGACCCACATTACTCAGTCTAAATAGCAGGGTGCGCTGACATAGGAAGAGTCACATAAGTGAGATTCCTTTTCTGTTCCCCATACTGATAAAAATGTACCTCTGGTCATATTTAAACCGATCACAGGACATATTCTGATCTCTCCCCTACAAATTTACGGTGAGACGAATTTATTGGAAACGGAGGAGTAGTGTACTGCTCACAAAAATGAGGGGATATTTCAAAATGAAATAATTAAGCACAATAATATATCCCCCTATAATTAACTATCCAGTCATTTTTGTGAGCGGTGTATATACATGTGTATATATAAAGTGTTGAATAACTTGTGTGATATATTGAATAATGTATTGAAAGGGAAGAACAGAATAGTGTATTACACTGAGGTAATAAGCTGCTGAGTCAGCTGGCTGCTGCCCGGATATTCAGCATCTGTGGGAAAGCATCGTATTGCGCATCGCTTGTCCAGGAAAAAAATTAGGGAAACTCCAAAATGAGAATATGGTTTCCACTGAATGTGTATTTTATATGTATTATTGAATTCCCATTATAGTAAAAAATGGACTTTTTCAGTTTATCTTTGTCAGATTATGGCTATAAAGCTTTCAGATACATGTGAGGCACTAATCACCACGCCACAATTATTTAGAATTGTATATGTTTTATGTATTGTATGTAGAATTGTATTATAACTTTTATGAATAACTTTTTGAGTAGCGTATCTGAATTGGCGATCATGCCACCTGACATTCTAAGGCTTTGGAATCTATTTTGATGCACCAAGAAAGTGTCGAATTGCAGAATAATCAGACACATGGCAGGTATTTATTACATTGTTTCAAGGTTTGATGGAAAAATGTTGTGCATTACTGACCCGTCCACACAGGTTCATTTGAGTTCTGTAGTTTCTTCAGAAAGATGGTTTTAGTAGTTGTACTGACTTCTCTTAATGGCCTTTTGGTAAAAGTAGTGAAACCCTATTAATACAATGACCCAATGAGCCATATAAATGGGTCTCATTAACAGCACAGACACTCTTATCCAGAGTGACTTACAGTTTAACTAGATGAAGATTAGTGTCAAAATGACAAACTCCGATTGATCAGATGGTTGCCAAATGGAGCGTAACTGTCTTCTGTTTCCCCCATTATAAGCAGGGGTGTACATAATTATTGGACTTGCTGAGTTAATGAAACCTATGGTATTTTATTTTGTATTTTGTAGAGGTTGGAGGATTCAGTGGAGTATTGTGCCTGAAGTTTCTGAACCTGTGGCAAGTTCTTCTCTTATCTCTGTATTATTTGATGTGAATGTAACTTCTGAAGCCATTTTATGTAATGATTACAGTTTTTAATGTTTATAGCAGTCTTCTTAACTCCTGTTTAGAATGCAGACTAAAGACTAAAGTAAAACAACACACACAAGTCAACAGTCCGAAAACGGGCGTTTTCAACATGATATTAATGACTGATTATAGACCTTTCAATAACCAGTGCCATCTTATTTATTGGGTGAGACCACTGCTTGGGGTGTGTAAAAATGGACATCAGCTCTTCATGAACCTTATTTTCTCTAATTCTCCCTTTCTTTCTGGGTTTAGGAACCTCCCAAAGAGGACCTGACTGTGTCTGAAAAGTTCCAGTTAGTTCTTGATGTTGCCCAAAAAGCACAGGTAATTAATAACGATTATTTACACATTTGATCACAACCCTTTCCTGGTCAGAGTGATGTAAGCTCTGGTACCTGTTCTTGGAGAGCACAGGGTGTAGATATATGCATGCCCTGGATGGGACACTAGGGACATCACTGTTGAAGTGCTGGAAGAAAATGTCCAGACCGACCTCCCCTTCCTCAGAGGCATCCAGTCGTGTCTGCGTACAACTGATTGCAGGTCATTGCAGTGGTTGGCTGGAATATCAGAGTGCTGCACCACCAAAGTGCCATTTATTAAACCATGTATGGCATAATATTAGTTTTTAAATTGTTGCTTCAATTTAATTTATTTTCGTTTTCAACAGTACTTGAGTTGTGTAACTCTGGTTGCCTTTTCCACAGAATATTTTTGGAAAGATGGCAGATGTTCTGGAGAAAATCAAAAAGTAAGTCATAAGAAAACCTGACACTATGGGCTATTGGAATTGAAACATGCATATATACAGGACTTACACAGTACACATACAGATTCGCTTTTTGCATCAGATTTAGTCATTTGGCAGATGCTGTTCTCCAGACACAATTTTACCTGGTACTGTCCAAGCAATTCTGGATTAAGGGCCAAGCTCAGGGACCCAACATTGGTAACCTGTCAGAGGACAACTGGTCAGCTGTCCAGTTCCTTAACTGCTGTGACATGACAGTCCACATGTTCCTGTGTATGTAACGTATGTGCGTGTGTGTGTGCGTGCGCGTGTGTGTGTTGCAGTCTGTTCATGTGGGTGCAACCCGAGATCACACAGAAGTTGTATGTCGGGCTGTGGGTAGCTTTCATCTCATCCTGTGTCCTGCCCTACAACCTTGTGGGCTTTATGATTGGTGAGACTCAAACACACACACACACACACACAAACACAAACACACAGGGTTTATTATGAGCCCCCATATGTATTAGACTTTCCACTGCCAAGTATAAATATATACACATATATTTGTGTGTGCTAATGTGTGCACATTTCCTCCCCCAGGGGTGTACGCTGGCATCAAATTCTTTATCATCGACTTCCTATTTAAGAGCTGCCCCAAGCTAAGAGACAAGTATGACACTCCGTACATCGTATGGAACAACCTTCCTACAGACCCGCAGCTTAAAGAGCGCAGCAACGCCACCCTATCAAGACGGGTACGACCCAAAACACTCGTTTAGTTCTAATAGTTCTAAGTCTGACTATTTATTAACCCAGTCATATGTGTGTGTATGTCTTCATTATTATATATGTCTATGTTTGTTTGTATGTCATCTGTGTATGTATGCACGGGGGCTTTGTGTTTACACGCTTAAACAGTCTTGTGCAAATGTTTGGGCACCCCTGGTTAAATGACATGTATTAGTGTCCGGCAGTACTTGATTCCGGTCTTGAGACCATAAATAAGCAATCCCTGGCTTGTCTCGTGCTCTGCTTAAAACAGCAGAAATTGTTGTTGAGACATTAATTATATATATTTTTTCTATTGTTATTGAATATCAGCAATTTTCTTGATCAGTATTTTCTCCCCAGGTTAAATAAAATCTACACTCGTATATGATTACATAATACAATTTATTGATATACACAGCTCAAAGACCTTGCAGGAACACCTCTTAATCAGAGTATATCATTAACTCGATTTAACTTCTGGGATATTTATCTGGTCGGTTAAGTAGTGTTAATTACTTTCAGGCTCTTTGGTGTTGGTGATGAAAATAGAACTGGAGGAGTAACAATGAGACAAACCCCAAAACAGGAATGGGTTAATGGGTGGAAGCCATTGACATCCTTTTGAAGGCATTTTAGCAGATGCTCTTATCCAGAGCGACTTACAATTAATTCAGGTTTACAATCCAAGCAATTGTGGGTTAAGGGTCTTGCTCAAGGACCCAACTGTGGCTTATGTGGGATTTGAACTCTGAACCTTCTGGTCCAGAGTCCAGTGCCTTATCCACTAGGCTACCACAGTCTTGTCGCTTCTCATCTTATCTTTCTGATTTTTCACTAGATTAGCAGTTGGCTAGGCTTCGGGTCACTGCTACTTCCATAGTGCGGTACCCTGACCCTGCTGTGGTTGCACAGGTAGTACTACAGGAGGTCACATTAATATGTGTCATTGCAGAAGGTTTGCTTTGTATCCCAGCTTAGTCTTAAGAGTATTAATCAGGTTCCAAGAGGCAGGCAGTAGAGGTATCAGGAACAGAATGAGCATAGCCAGACCCCTATAAAGCGATCTCCAACAAAGCACTGGTGTGAATGTGTCTGACCAGACAGTCAGTAACAGGATTCATGGGGGTGGCCTGGGGACCCAACATCTGTATTGAGCCCTGTGCACACCGCCCAGTACCATAGAGCTTGATTTGCATTTCCCACAGAACACCATGGTTGGCAGATCCACCACCGGCACACTGTGCTGTTCACAGATTAGAGCAGGAGACAAGTGACAACAGATGTGTCAGGGTCTGGAGATGCCCCCCACTAATGGTGACCTACATGCAGTACAACATTTCTGGAACATAAGGACATTGTTTCGATCCATCATATGCTTCCAGGATGCACTTCAGACTGTCCAGGAGCTCACTGTTGCCCTGGTCCAGATCCCATAGGATACCATCCGCCATCTCATTAGGAGCTTGCCGCGACGCTGCATACAAGCACGTGGAGGCTATGTAAAATACTGAGCACCATTGCTGCAATGGAACTTTGGCTAAAAGGACTGGCCTGCTGCAACATTTTTTTTTACTTTGATCTCGGGGGATCTTTGAATTATACCCTCTGATGAGTGATAGTTTTCATTTGCGTCAAACAATGGGGCATCCATTCATTCCTAACACATTACCCAGTCCATATCAGGAAAGACATTCTGCATGATTTTTTAAATCTCATTCGGGTCTGATATGTTTTCCAAAGTATTCCTTTACATTTTTTGAGCAGTGTATGTCAATGTATAATGAATGATAATGAATGTAAAGTGAATTAAAAACTAATGAAAAACTTATCGCCATTTTCTTTTTAAATCTTGATGCGAAAAAAAGTGAACAAAAATCTTGAATTTTCAAAGTCTTGAATATCAAAACTGGTCTTAGCATCTTGGCTCTAGCGGTCACGTCTACAAGTCTACTCAGAATTTCGCTTACCGATTCACAGCTCCTTAACATGTCCAAAAATATGTTATGTTAAATCTTGCTCCCTGCAGAAAATCTAAAATAGATGTAGTGTGACTGGGGGTGGGTCAAACCTGTGCATAAGACCGTGTGTGAGATCATCGTGGGCAGACTCTGAGTGAGTTTGTGTGTCACACCTGCTGTTCTTTGCTCTCTCTCTCTCTTTCTCAGCTGTCTGGGTGTGAGAAGGTAGGGATTCTGGTGTGACTCTGTGTGTGTGTGTGTGTGTGTGTGTGTGTGTGTGTGTGTGGTACCACCAGTGGCTCACCTTCTTCTATTTACCTGTTTGTTTGAGCAACCATGGGAACTGGCCTCGTGAACTGGTGTTTGTGTACAGCGGATCATATTAGACCAATTTGAATGCATTGACACCATGTAGAGATCTATATGGCTACTTCCTAATGACTGATAAAATCTATTACCAATCCATTTTGGATCCACTTACACAAACAGCCTCTTGTATGTTATAGGATATACTTTATGTTTATTAACTTTATTTATTGAGAAATGCTGTACTTTCTGGACTATAAGACATTTTCCCCCTTAAGCAACTGTTGTGACTTGAGCTTAGCGACTATGTAATTTTCACATTTAGTGTACCTCCTGCAGACTGTACAGTTATTTTAGAAACGAACATTTATGAAATGTGTTTATGCATTAAAATGTGATGTATAGTCCAGAAAAATGTGTTTTATAGTCCAGAATACAGTGCATAGTTCATTATTATACAGATTAGTTCCTGTAGTTTCATAGAAAATAAGAGGATTTGTTATTCTACCTGCTGTACCCTTTTCTATTGGATTTTACAGTAGCCTGCCTCTCCAAGGGACCTTGTACAGTATTGGGTTAACAAAAAAAAATCTGAGACCACTTGGGAAAATGCTCCTGTTCAAAAATGTTGTATAATGTTCTCAATTTCAAGCCATATAATCAACTGAGCGATTTAAATAAACAGATGAATATTTTGATAAACTTTAGAATGTATTCGTATTTGGTAACTCTCCCTTTATGCTGTATTTTCAGCGTGAACTTCAGCCGGCATGGATTCCACAACTTTGTGTGAAATCAGATTCTCCATGTTATCCATGATTTCACAGTAATCCAAAGAACATCTTGAGATGTCACTGAATGCTTGGCTTTTCCTGTCTTCAAGTGCCCCCATAAATGCTTGATGGGGTTTAGGTCATGTGACTGTCCATGACAGTTATCGTCCCCTAATCTGATCTGGTCTTCAAGTAGTTTTTGCAAAACCTTGAGTTTTGGGCCATTGTATCCTTCTTCACAAAGACCCAAAGCATTTTCTCTAGTCTCAGACTTTTGACCCCAAATGTATACCCAGTGTATGCAATCGAACCCCGCTATTCAAATGTACCTTATTCTAGCTAGGACTTTGCATAGTGTTATTTGGGTAGAAGGAACCTATTTCCAGTATTTAATATTGGGACAATCCCTACATTGGTCCTGTATATGCAAAACCTACCTACCTTCAAGGATGTCAGTATGATATAGTGGTATAAGAAACTTTCTGATTGGCCCTCCTGCTTACCTGCTATCTGTGTATCGAACACCTCTGTTGTGAACAGGAACTCACCATAATCGTATGGCTCATTACGTCGCAATTAAGTACTGGTTACGAAAGTGGAGGGTGCAGGTAGATGTCAGAAGGTTTTCATAAGACCCGCTGCTTCCCCTTTTTTAACGATTGTGCTTCATAGTAGAGACTGTGTGCCCGCGGCTTTTCATCAATACATTTCGCAGTGCTTATCGCTCCTGCCACGTGACTCCCTGCATCACACACTGCTGAATTTCTTATCAAGCTCGGGAGGTTGCGGTGCTAGTATTGTAGTACTGCTTAAGAAAATTCAAAATACAGAGTAGGTTTTCTGCTGAATGTATTGAACCATTCCTAACACAATAATGATTACTAAATCATCAGCATACAGCTCAGTAACTATCATAGTGTGGGTGCAATGCAAGCTGCAGTATTTGTACATCTAACCTCAGTACTAAACACACTAACACTTAGGGCTGTCTTTCTTAAAAGCCGTCTTGACTCAAATCTGTGACCAGGGTCTAAATTATGCGTGAACTTCTTTCGTTCGACGCGATGCTTGAGATCGGGGAACGTTTCAGTGATACAAGGTGCAATTTTATATTTGGTTGAAATCTATATTTTTTTTCTTCTCCACAGGTCCAGCCAGTGGTGTCACGGAGTAGCTTAGCAACCATTCCCTCAGGAGTGAACCGAGAAGAAGAGAGCGGTCGCGCACACAACACCAAGAAAGCAGCCTTCCATGAGATCTTCAACCTGCCCGAGTCAGAACGGCCCCTCCCCGGTGTGTGTTAGTAATCTGTGACCTGTTACTGGATCACTAAGTGCTTTAGTTTTGTGGTAATATTCACTGTTTTGTGTTTTGTGCAGTGTGTGAGAATGGATGGAGGTGTTGCCTGATAAATCGGGACAGGAAGATGCCCACTGACTACATACGCAATGGTTTGCTCTATGTTACTGAAAAGTAAGAAGCCTCCCTCACACAGACCTACTTTATTCTTATTTTTTTTAAACTGACTTTGTATTACTGTAGCCAAGCAATACAATTTAACCCTACACTTAATTTAACAATCACAGATAGCACTTGTGTTTTAATTGCACTAGCTAAATGCCTTTAGAAACCTGCTTTTTGTATGCAGCCATCATTTGTATCATTGATCACAAATTTAGAAATGCATTTAGAAATACACTTGCCTACACACAGGTCAGTACAAGTAAAGAACATACCCCCTCATTCTGTGACTGTATATTTGAACTCTTTTAATATTTATTTATTTTTAATAAATATTTGGATCTTGATCAGGTGATGCAGGTGATACACTAGCACACCACCAGGGTTTAAGTCTGAATGAATTCTGCAGATTCCTCAAACCTTGAGCAAGATAAGCAAGGCAAAAACGTGAAAAAAAGTTTTGTGAAATTGTACATTATACCATTTGGACTCCATTTTATATACCTTAATAAACAATGTTAAATAGGTATTCACTATAATGCATGAGTATTTACTAAATAGATAGTGCAGTGTTTTAAAACACTCTGGAACACTGAGCACCGCGTATACATTTTTATTTTTAAAAAATATTCAAATTTGATCAAATCGTATCTCACTGTAAAGCTGTGTGCGGCACAATATTTAGGTCAACCCCTCCCTCCCTGTTCTCTCCCTTTCTTTCTTACAAATACATTTATGGAAAGAGAAGCTGTCTTTTATGTGACAGCTCAACGCATTTGCATTTGGTAGTTCAGGTATTCCTGAATGCTGAAACTCTAAATTTTGCCTGAGGCTATAAGAGTGAATGCTGCTGTGCTGCATTGATTTTTTCTTGTGTCATATATGCACAAAAGTATTGAGACACTTGTGCATTATACCTAAATGAGCTTTTGTGAAATTCTAAATCCATAGACATTAATGTGGAATTGGTGGCTTTTTCAGCTATAACTCTTCTATAGAGGCTTTTTACAAGATTTTGGGCAGTGGGATTCCTTTGCCTGTTAATCCAGAAGAGCATTTTGGAAGTTCTTCTGCTCCTAACTAACTTTTCTGTACCTCAGCACTTGGCATGGCCTGCCCGACTGAGTTGCTGAGGTTCTTAAAAGCTTCCACTTTTCAGTAACACTAATCAATGAAACACAAGAATTCAGGTGGATAAGAGTTGTGTCCCAATACTTTTGTGTGTGTGTATGTGTATGTGTATGTGTATGTGTGTACGTGTGTGTGTGTATGTGTGTGCACGTGTATGTGTTTCCACTTTAGGCCAGTTTATCTTTTTGTTTCAGCCTTCCAAATTTTGTTTTTCTTTACACCCTTTTTGTGTCTTGAGCGTAAAAACGTTTTTATATCCCCACACCAGTGTCATGTTGTCAGTCATAAACAAGATTACAGTTTTAGTTGTGAATGTGCACTTATTACAGCTATTTCCATGCTTTTGAATTTAAAATGAGGTCAAGTCTTCCCTCTCTTTAGCAGTACAAGTGTTGCTAGGGCAACATCCTGGTTTTTATGGTTTGGCATGACAGAGAAGTAATTATAAGTGCAGCATGGGCAACATTTAAAACGAAATTCAAAGAATATCAAAATAGCAAAATATATTTACAAACAAAACTTGCTGAAGTTTTACAATCTTCTGAGAGAGAATTTTCTGTTTTCTCCTCAGTTACTTGTGCTTCGAGAGCTCCAGTTCCCGATCAGGTTCCTCCAAGAAGAACAAAGCCATTAAACTGGTGGACATCACAGACATCCAGAAGGTAATTTTGAGATTCACATTTTCAGTTTGTGTGATATACACTGGACATAAGCTTGACATGTTGGGATTTGTGTTTTTCACAGTATAAAGTTTTATCTGTTTTACCTGGCTCTGGGATGGGAATCTCTATCGCCACTCCCTCGACACAGAAGGTAAGATTTTACATTTATGCCGTTTAGCAGACCTTTATTCAGTGACTTACAATTCATACAGTATTACAATCCAAGCAATTGAGGGTTAAGGCTACCCAACTGTGGTAGCTTGGCAGACGTGGGATTTGAACCCTGGACCTTCTGGTCCATAATCCAGTACTCTAACCATTAGGCCACTACAGTCCCTCATAAGATATTGTATTTACAGAATAGAGTTTTCTGGCATATTAAATCCTTTTTGAGCTACAGTAACATAGTTATGTTGTTAAATAAATACTTTAATACAAAGTATAAATTTTAATCACCAGCACTGATTTAGGATGGAAAGTGACCAGTATACAGAAGGTGTAAGCCCCGCTACGTCAGCGAAAGAACGCCACTCTTTTGCCAAATTGGACCCAAAAGTCAAAAGCGAGAAACGTTTTAAAGCAAAAGTGAGACTGAGAGAAGCACAATAGAGAAAAGGCGCAAAGAAAGCGAAAATTGGTACTTTAAGAATAATAAACTTAAAATAGACAATTACAAACAGAAATATTCTGTTTACAAACCGTATATTTTTGCAAAATGTACATTTTTGATTACGTGTTTTTTGGTTCTCAAAACTTAAAGACCTATTTTGACACCATAGATTTGCATTGATAATCGTTGCCCTCTGAATCGTAATTATAATCGAATCGTGAGGGGCCTAGAGATTCCCACAACTATTCAGAAACAATTTTTTCGTTTAAACTGTACACACCAGATACAATACAATAATTTCTATAGCACGTTTTTCAATATAATGATTAATATGGTTTCATTCATGTTTGTCTCTTTCTGCAGCCCTTGGTGTTTGGTGCCATGATTCATAGAGACGAGGCCTTCGAGGCGATCTTCACTCAGTACATGAAGATTTTGACCACGGACTGCCACGAGACCTAAACCACCACTGTTTAAACCTCGGTCTGCTCTCCATCTCGTTCCTGTCGGGGATCGGGGATCGGTCTGTTTGGTCGTCTGCGTTGGCGGAGCCACGCAACCACCAGCAGCACATTCCTATTCAAATCCAGACAGCTCGGTGGCTGGCCCTCCTCACCTGTCTGAAGATACTGCCTCTGAACAGCAGAATGTAGAACTGCACATTGACTGAACACCCGGTGGTGCACAAACTATTACCAGACTATCTGCAGTCCTCATTCTGTGTGTGCATTTTATTAGGGCTGTTTTGAGCAGGCAGGGGTACTTCCTGTCTGTTGGGGAGGGGGTTACTTCCTGCTACACCTGCTAACACATTGCAAATGCTTATCATTGACAGCCTACAGACGTGCATGTGCACAAGCATCTGCATAAAAGCACTCACAAAAGCCTGCTTTCCCTTTCTGACCAGCAGTGAGCGATCTCTTTTTTTTAAATTTTTTTTATCAAAACTGGATTCTTGACGCTAAGTAGCGCAGCGTTGTAGTCGAGGGCAGTTTCAGATGTGGAATGTATGAAATGCTGTTCCTTGAGCCGTTTCTTTTCCGTAACAGACGGCAGAGATATTGATATTCAATTCAGTTATGATTATGCACCAGTTGTGTCTCCTCAGAAGATTTTTGCTTAGCGTTGAAGATCACAAGACTAAAATTGGATTTCTAAATATCATTTTGCACCCTTAACTTAGCTTTGACTTTTAAAAGTAGGCCATTTTTTGAAAAGTGCAAACACTGCGTTTTGTTCCTATGCTGTCGGACAAAGATAATTTAAATTTACAATAATTACAATTTACAATAATTGTAAATGAAATTTAAGTTCAATTACACATACTATACTAAGGGTATCCTGCACCTGTTGGGCCTGCAGAATATAATTGGGTCTGTGATGTGATATTTTTGCATCCACAGGCTTTTCTTTTTTGTCGTAATGTTTAATAGGCACAAATGCACTCCTTTGTTTTCTCATTAAGGTCAATTACATTTTCTACGCTCATACAAAATGCTGGTCTTTGCACAGCACCATGCGACTGGTGTTCCCTCTCGTGTTTTCCAGGAGAGTCACTGACCCGGATCAGGCATAGCAGGTCCAAAGGTGCCCAAACGTTTGCTCACATACAAAAATATCTAAGGGCATAAGAAGACATCATATCTGATCCTAATGCAAAAGTATTATACACTGCTCACAAACATTAGGGGGTATTTCATGAGTTTATAAATTTTTGTAAGCAGTGTAGCCTCTGTATGTGAAACCTGAAAATAAGTGACTCTTGAATTGTGGTGTTCTAACTTCATCTTGCAATAGCCTTAAAAACTTGTAACCATAGTAACAGGTTATATTGTTCTAAAAAAGAAGATACTTCCATAAATCCATGTGTATGTTGTTATAACAGTCTGCTTATACTAAAACCAAAACAGCAGACTGGAATGAGAATGTCTGGATCAGGCATAGCCCTTAGCGCTTCTGAGATTCCTGGTACCTTATGTCACAAAATGCACCTCACCCGAGACAATTAGTGTGTGTACTGAAGAATGTGATTGTTGCTTTGGGATATTTGTGCACATGCATTGTGTCAGATTCTGCCTTGTCTATGCCAGAAGTCAACCCAGGAGTTATTCGTTACAAAAAACTCTCAGAGACACATGAGGAAGAAGCCTTAAAGTGTTCAGTCCACTATTCAAAAAGAGTTTTTTACATGTTCAGTGATTTTACTAACAACTAGTGATTTACTGCATGTGTGCTCTCATGTCAGTTACTTTGGATATTATGGATCTAATCAGAATGATTACTTTAAACTAGTGGTGTTCCGATCCATCATCCACCGAGCATTAACGCCGATTTCCATGACAAAGCATGTGATCGTCGTATGCTGATCAGTGCCTTTCATTGCCGATCGCAAAAACAGTCTGCAGAGGCCCTGTGTGCAGTGTTGTGTCCCCACCCCATGCCCTTGTACTGGGCAGGTGCGGTGGCAAGTCATAAACAAACATTTCTGCCGTGTGGAACTTTTACACGGTCTGTAAGAGTGAGGTAAATTTGCATCCAGCAACATGTGCAACGAAAAAATACCTCGCGGGGGAAGCGCATTAAAATGCTTCAACACAACTAATTTAATAAACACGTAAAACAGTTGGCGGAGTATGGTGAGTTTTCAAGGCTCACTACAGAGAATAAAAAGAAGGCACCCAGAGCAGCGACAGTCAGACTATTTAGCCTGTTGAGAGCCTTCATGTTCATGTATTTTTCATCTCTTGACTTTATAGTTGTGCCTGCAAGCATTTTGTATTTTTTCTCTTGGAGAAAAATCAGTATAAAGATGTTTTTGTATAAGATAATTTTATTGTTCCTTTTTTAAAGATTACATAGCCAGTAGCACCCTTCATAACTAAATCAAAAAAATTACAGCCAGTCAATGTGATCGGAATCGGTGATCGGCACTCGTGGGTGATCGGTATCGGAATCGACAGCTTTAAACGCATCCCTTCATTAAACCTGTGCTCTTAGTTTTAAATTAAATTAAATTAAATTAAATTAAATTAAATTAAATTATTTAGTATAATAAAAATGACTAGACATGCAAAAATCTACCAAAGGTTAGGATGTGCAAAAAGTTTGACGTGTTTGATTGGTCTTATAACTGCTGAGATTCCTGGATTCCTTTTATACCATAAAAATAATGAGGCTGTGAACATGAAACAACTAGGATTCTGTTAGCTTTTATTTGTTGCTGCACAGAACTGTTTGTTTATTCTTTCACCCATTAGCCAGCATTCAAAAGACTTTTTCTATAGTATATTTTGAACCTGACATGTTTATATACACTCATTGACCAAAAAACAATGTACCAAGTAGCTGTTGGAATTGAATGAAACTTTGAATGCAAAGATCATCTATGTAAATGTTTATAACACTAGAGCACTGTATATGCATGCCCTTACTGAACCACTTTTCCCAACACCTATTAACAGCTAGATCAGAACGGCCTAGATTTAAGGCAATTCATCGAAACAACTATTTTGCTTTTACCAGTTCAATTATGCACCCCTCTTGAAGTCTGTCAACTGAGAAAAATGTCCTCGAGTGTGTCGTAGAGGCATTTAGAGCAGTCAACTGTCTGTCACCAAGAGGTACACTACCCAAAAGTGCCCTCTGAGAGCTTGTATATGTGGTACATTGAACTTTGTGTATTGAACTATATACACTGCTCACAAAAATTTGGCAAGGTTTTATTTTGACACACTCAAGCCATTGCTAATTGAGCATAATCATTTATCCTATTATGCATTATGTTTTTGGGCTGTGGGAGGAAATTCCACACAGAAAAGACCCAGGCTGCTCCACCTGGCACTAAACCCGGGGCCTTATTGCTGCAAGACGGCAGTGTTACTCACCGAGTCACTGCGCCACCCTCTTCTGAAAGCCTGTTTAGGGCAACAAGGGGAAGCAGTTTAATGTCCTTTCCTGGCATGACACAGTGTCTAATAATACCACATCTGTAATTATTTACATATCTGCATGAGACACAAATGCAAGTAAGTTTTGCAGCAATCCGACATTTCTATCTGGGTACATTATTTTTGTCAATGAGTATATTTCTGCCTGACATTTGCTTTCAGATTTTTTTTCTAATTCTTTATTAGACAGTACCCAAAATGTGCAATTGTAGTCGATGTCCTGCTTTCCAAATTCTCACTATAATGAATGTTTGCATCCTGTAACCCACTGTACCAACCACTAACCCATGCCAAAACTTATGCAAGTAGATGATGTTTTGAGTGGCTTCTTAGATCTAGCCATATCCTCCACTTTGAATTTATTCAGGCAAGCAGGAGAGTCGGTTGGAGGTTTCGGGGCAAGTTCAAGTACAAACTGTCCTTAGGAAATAATTAATGGCCAAATAACGAACATAAGGTCGGTCACACACACTTCTATTTGGTTGGATTGCCTTTAGTTTTGATTTCATGCTCTGTGGTATCACTTCCACAAGCTTCTGTGCTGTCACAGTATTCATTTCTGGCCAGAGTTGCAATCATTTTTCCTCAAGATCTTGTATTGATGATGGGAGATTTGAACCACTTCACAAATACTTCTCCAGCAAACCCCAAAGATTCTCAGTGGGGCTTAGAGACCCCATGAGAAATTTAGAAATATGGGCCCAATAAATCCTTTGATTGTAATCTTGGAATATGCCATCAGGAACGAAAAAAATCCTTGTATAACCTTGTCGATCAGTATATTCAGGTACTCAACTGACCTCATTCTTTGGGCATAGAATATTGCTGAACCTAGACCTGAAGTTCAGCAACCCCAGATCATTGCACTGCCCCCACAGGCTTGCACTGTGCATGATGGGTGCATCACTCTGGATGTGCTAGATTAAATATAAAATAATTATAACAGTTAGCTCAAGTATCAGAAGTACCATCAAGAACAGTGGATGCTAATTCACAAACTGAACTATAAATTAATGAAAATGCCCACAAACCTACAATGGTTATATTCAGTAAAGTACAAGGACCAAGAACTACCAATACACCATTTATTAGACCTCAGTTCTAGACCTTACATTCCTTCCTAATGTTGTAGGTGCTTGGGTGAAAAGTTTGCCAGAAATGGGCTATAGAATACTATAGCAGTATAGAATACTGCTTCAGGAGATAAGTAAGACCAATTGGATTTATGATTCAGTCATTATTAGGACCACTTTAATCGCTTTTATGGTCAGCATCACCAATGTGTAAATATGCTTCTGGAGTGGATCATCTGCCAGCTCAATGACCCAGCTAATCACTTTGAGTACCTTGTTGAGCTCATATAGGTTGTGGTGACGCTCATGAACTGCAATGCCAGACCTAAGATATTTTTACTACGACTGGATATGTACACTGCTCACAAAAAATTGGAGAGATGTAATTATGGGATATTTCATTTTGCAGTATCCCCTCATTTTTGTGAGCTGTATATAAACGTGGACCGGCCCGGTTCTAGTGTTTAAAGTAGACACAGTATGCTAATCATAAAAGCGATTAAAGTGGTTGTATTGTGTCAAGGATGTTTCAAGTTCCAATCCCAGCACTGCCACTTTTGAGCACTCTTGACTCCCAACTGTTGAGCTCTAAGTTTAGTTTTGACCTGACCCGTTGTGGTTAAATCCAATTGTTTCTGGTCAGGTGTTTTTTTAACAGCGTTATCTTGCAGTTGCACTAAAGAAGCACACTGAACTAGTTTTGCCAAATATTTCTTTTACTCTTATTTAGTCTAATATTTTTTTTTTACTCTTGCGTTTTCTCGCAGTTGATCACGGTCTGTGTAAAACCACAAGGTTTACAAAAGGCCTGGTTTATATGTTCGTGTGCCTCAGTTTGACCCGCAGGGATATGAAAACGGGGGTGATCGCTTTCAGTGCGTCTTACTGTCATTTCTCAAGGCAGCTCGAAGAGGTCATGTGACACAGGCTTGCTTTTACCTTAACAGTGTCACAAAACACACACAAAAAGTGTCAGTCAGTATAAGTGAATGTTGCAGTGTTTATTGCGTGTCTACGTGTTTACTAGCGGTGCAGCACTGTGTCTCACTAGTTGTCTGTGTGATAGTTCTGACTGTAAACACTAACTAACGAGCTTGTATTTGCACACACGTCACAGTCTTTTACATCACAAAGATGTGAAGTATTATATATTTATGAAGATGGCTGACAAAAGGATTTTATCTTTAGTGCAAAGCTGTAATACTTTTGTTTTTAAAGAGAGCAGCGTCTATTGGAATGATAGTGTGGTGTACATTTTCTAATCGAAGTAAAAGAAACTGAAGTTAAGTTGTCTCTCTGTTTTCTTTGTTTTATTTTGTTAAGGACAGTGTACACTTGTTTCGATACAGTGCCAACTTGCTTCTCTAATTGGAATTCATTCCAGAAGGCTCATTTTGCTCATAAGGAATAATGTGAATTATTGTGTAATGTAAATTGAACTAATCCGCTCCAGATCACCAGACAATCCACACTGTATGAGCGTTATATGCATTAATGCAGTTGTATTGTACAGGAGGTCTCAGATTTCCAATGAAAACATGCACTGACAAATAACTGATAAGTTAAATCATCATTAAAAATCATTAAAAAGCTTATTTCATAATACAGTGTTGAAAAATCTCGTGTAATTTAGTGAGTGATGGATTGAGCATTGGAAGTTGTGAGCTCGAGACTCGAGCATAGCTGTTAAGGTAACTGTAGCCAGTCAGTTCCAATTTTCTTTTCGATTGGCTATTATAACTAACCGTTTAAGGACCCATGGGAAGTTATTTACACTAAAAATACAATACTGTGGGTGTAAAATGTAAGAAAAACACAAGAAAGAGAGCGGATATCTTCACTGATTAAGGGTTATTCAAAATCTGAATCACTAAATGACTGCGCAGTGAATTGCGACTCGAGTTTCAGGTGAAAGAAATCGTACGGCTCAACTCAGTAGCAGTTTAAGCGATTGTGCTGATTACTGAGCAAGTGACGACAAGCAAAACCTAGTTTTGTAGTCAAAATGTTTGAAGAATCAAATTAGATGATTTCCGAGATAGTCGAGAACTGAGGTACCACTTATTTGATATTTCAAAAAGTTTACAGCAACCAGAACGAATCTCTGGGATAAATGACGTAAAGATGGCCTCTCCTGCTTCAGGTGGTCAGTAAGAAATGACTGAGCAGTCGAACCAAAACATAGTATGGTGCAGTAGTCCTTTGTGAAAGAATCCTACAATGGATAGGTTCCTTGTCTAAGGTTGTTCCTGCCTTGCACCCTGTGCCACCAGTTAGACACCAGCTCTCCTGCAACTTTACCCAGGATCAAGTAGATATGAAAGAGCTCATTACTTTTGCATGAGTTTCTGATATTTGTGCCCCAAAACAAAGTGATACTGACCGTTTAAAGTTTTAAAGGGTCAGCCAAGGTACTGTACAGTAAAATTTGGACTTTGATAAAACAAATCGATAAAAAAATATGTCAAATAGTGGTGATTTACCACAATAAAAAATAAGACCAAGCCAAGACTCAAGATCCTGGAAAATATACACATCTTTATTGTGGTATTAAAACTAACTGTCATGGGACGTGACACTAAGCAGCCCGGTAGCCATGGGGTAGCAACAGAGACACATGGTATCTGTTAGTATCTTCTAAAATCAACTTATCAGATCTTAAAGTTCCAGAGGTGGAATGGTGAAAATGTGGTCAAACTTGAAATAATTCAGGGCAGTAAGAATCACAAACGACTTTCTAAATATAACACAGAGAAGTGATTTATATACACAGACTTAATTATGAGGGAAATTTTAAACAATGATGTAGGAGTGTTCTGGACGAAAACCAGGAAGGAGAAAACAGGAAACAGGAATTAAAACAAGACGCAAAAATATGAAAAGCCACTATGACAGGATGCACCTATGCTTATTCTTTGTTAAGGCTTATCCAGTTAAGTCCAGGTTCCACAGCAGGAGTTTGGAACGAGGTCATGTGAACATCTGAGCCAGTTTCCATACTAATCTGTAAGTAGTACGTATTATGGGAACACTGTCACTGTCACAGATTGCTAAATGGTGGACTGCTTTTCCAAAATGCAAAAGGGTCTTTACTGTTTCAAAAGAAAAGGCCGGAAGCACGCAATCACAAATCATTAATATGCTTCTATACTTCTTTGATCTCATCCAGCTCCAATCCCATCCAACTCTGTTTTTCCATGGCTCTGACCTCAACCAACTCCATTCCCTTACAGTACCAATCTTATCCATCTTCCATCTAAATCAACTTTAGTCTTATCCAACTTTGTCCACCTCCAGTCTCACAACTCAACCAGCTCTCCAATGTTTCAGTCAGCCCTGATCTCTACCAATTTAATCCTCATTCAACAGCAATATCATATATCCCTGATCTTATTCAACTTTAATCTCATCCAGAACAAATCCCACCAAGCTCCAATGTCATGAAACACCGAGATCACATGCTTCTATCTCCAGTCTAACACCAATCACATCTAACACCAGTCTCATCAAGCACCAATTGAATCCATCTCCAATCTCATTCATCACTAATCTCATCCAGCACCAATCACATCTAACACCAATCTCATCCAGCACCAATCACATCTAACACCAATCTCATCCAGGACCAATCACATCTAACACCAACCTCATCCAGCACCAACTGAATCCATCTCCAATCTCATTCATCACTAATTCCATCTATCTCAAATTTCATCCAGCACCAAACTCATAGTTTTAATCCAGTCTGGTGCTTTCTTCAACTTCATTATCCATCTCTGATCATCAAACTTCTCTCAACCACGGCTAGTCTCATCTAACTCCAATCTACTCACATCTAGCTCCAATCTCATCCAGCTCTGATTTCATACAGACTCAGTCCAAAACTCATTCTTACCCAGTTTAAAGGTTAGTTCATTCAAAAAAAATTTTCTGAAGCAGAATTGTCAAAATTAACCAAAACGTACATATTCTCATCATTTTTAGATTGAATAAATGCTGATCCAGTAAAGGTTCTGGTCCTGGACTTTCTGTGTTTTAGAAAAAAAAACCTTTATGTGGAAATATAACTTTATATATCTACTGTTTATCTATGGGCTGGTATGTCGTACAGTTTATAATAAAGAACAGATACTTAACCACTTTTAAGGCAGGTAAAAATCTATTATTCCCCATCTAGCCAAATGTTAAGTACAGTCCAGCTTAGAAGATCCCCAGTTCCAATCCCAAGCCTGAGTCCATGTGGAAGGAGTTTGGATGTTCTGTATGACAATTAATGAACTTATTAAACAGATTTTTTTTTCATCGCTCATGAGGTTGTTTGATCAGGCTGCAATGATAACAGCGGTTGCAAGACCAAACCTGATCTTAGAACTAAGGATGATCTCACTGCTCAGAGTAAATAAGTCATTTATGTGCTCCATCTGTTCCATTTTATTCCATTCACTGGATGCATTCATGTAGACATGAGTATAATCTGTCACTATAATAATGTCTGGCATTTGACCAGTTTTACCATTTTACCCCAAATCCTGCTTTCTCTCATTGAGATGATCTGGAGTTGAAATGGAGTTGAATCCTTTTTTGAAATGCAGGTCAGAAGGTCATATCAATTGGATGAAATTCTATAAATAACCAAAATAATTGGTTACAGAGGAATTTATGCTACTCTCACCAATTACATTAAAAAGTCTCCACTTGCAAGCAACAGCAAAACAATTACAACAATTAAGCCATGACAAATTCATGCACAAAGTGACTCACACAGTAATCTTCTGGAAGACTAAGGGGATTTACTGTGAGCCCTCAGTCTTTATCTTCTGCTGTGTTGTTGTATAAAGTGCACAGTAAATGCCAGTGCAAAACAGTTAGCCTTTTTTACTTTATATACCAGATATATTTATATAATATATATTTGTAAATCTGTAAGACAAAGGCAAGACTCGGTCCTATATATTGATGCACCTGCTAATTAAATGTGGTGAAAGTAAAAGCGGTGGCACTGAAGACAAAAAAGAAACCAATGACATGCCAGCCTTTCTTAGAGTTAGACATTTGGGAATTTGGGATATTTAATTATTTTTGTGTTGTTTCCCAGAATGCATTCTGACCTAATCAACCCCAAATACTTACTTGCAGGGCAGTATACAAAAGAGCTGACAATGGCATTGTTCAAATATTCTAGCATTCATTTACTGTAGGGACCACATTTAAAAATCCAGTCCTGATTTTACCCAAACAACAACCAAACGATGACACAAGCACAAAAAAAGTTATTTATGGTTAAAGGTCATTTAGAGGCCTATATAATTTTGCTTAATTTATTTTGAAGATATATTCAGCAGTCTAAATATACATGGCTATGGATAAATAGCTGCCCAGATACACATGGCTGTTAATAAATCTATAGTAAGAATAAAGAAATAAAATGCCGCAGAAGAACGATAGTGTGTTGCTATAGTCACAATAAGAAGAGTTTTAAAAATGTCAAAAATGTTTTCCCACACCTTTGTGTCAATATTGAGAACAGGTTTAAGTCCACAGGTTGATTGCTATTGTAACCAGACTGTCGTGGGAAAATTTGGATATACAAGTATATATATTTATTGTGTACTTCTGATTGTTAGGATTAGGAATCATGGTTATTTAACCGACTAAGGGAGCCTGTTGTACTCTAAAGCAGACAGGGCTCAGTGTCAACATTTTTGCCATCTTCCAGATGAGATAGCTGCAACCTAGGTGTATGAATCTCCTATGTTATCTGGCACACACACACACACACACACACTTACCTAATATTTCTCATTTATGAACAAGTACAAATGGAGAGAGCGAGTAGGCTTCTTTTTTTCATTTGAGCTGACCTCTGCATGCAGAAATAAAAGAACCTTATAGTCTCACCTAAGTATCTGTGTTTATTTAGGAATTTCCACGACACACACCAATTCATTTTAGACCAGGAAATCAAACCACACTCTGGTTCTCAGGGTTGCATGATAATAAATGTTTTAACTTCGGACTTTTAACAGATTGGCCTTTACATGTAAACACACAACCCAAATGGTGAACGTGTGATGATTAGATGATGAGACTAAAGTCTCTACCCTGTGCTTCCTGATATAAGCACTAGGTGGCAGTGATGTCAAACAGTAAAACTGTTACTGGTTAAAAAGCTTGACCCTTCATAAAGTGCTGCTTTGTTTTATTATGCTGCACAGCAACATCAGCATTTTAAGAGGCTCAGAGCAGTATATAATAACGGTTTTATTTAGTCTAGGCCTACACTAAATGACTTTCAATTTCATACGATTTTGTGTATTCCTGACTTTTATGAAGGCTTACTTAACTCACTTTATCGTCTCTCTGCAGTGTTGCTCATATTGGGCATGCACACACTTTATTATTCAGCCAATGAGATATTTGCATTATCGTCCTTCCCCAGCAGATTGTAGTAGAAATTATTGCTTATTCTCTAACTCTGGTACAGCTGAATGTGACTTCAGGCTCTGCAGCACTTTTACTGCTCAAGTTTATTGAGCTTTGCAGGAGAGATAACTATGGAAAAGTCATTCAATAGAACAGTGTGAGAGGATTATAGTATATTAGAGATGTTTCTAAAACAGTGCTGGAATTTTAATTTCAAGGTCAGTGTGTTGTGTTCCGATATGTGGAATAAGGACAGTCAATTTTTTTGTGTGAAGTCAGTACAGTCAGATTGACCTTTTTTTTACGCAGATTTGAATTATATTCCCTCTTGGAAAAAAATACTGATTGTGTTTACAGTGACATTTTGTGGCTAATTTGGTGCATGGCACGGTTTGATTGTTGTGAGCAGTCATAAAACAATTTTGAACAGTTGTGCAAACATAAAATAAAAAAAATGTGTTTTCAGTAAAAGACTGAATAAATGTAACGTGTCCTGCTTTGTCACCCCGTTTCCACCAGATGGCAGCATAGATGCACAGTTGGAGCTGGCGCTGTGGGCATTGTGTTTTCCTTCAACAGAATTTGCTGCTATTGAATCAGGCTGGTCTGCAGGCTACTTAAGATAAAGCTAGTCAAAGACTGGAGCTGAAGGTGTATGCTTGGTGAAAAGAAAAAGGAAAAACTAGTAGTAAAACAGTAGTAGAGGAGAAATTGGGAGGAGAATAAACAAGTTGAAGTAATTTAGAAGGGGTGGTAGAGTGGTGCAGTGGTTAGCACTGACCCCGAGCTCCATCTGTGAGGAGACAGCATGTCTGTGTAGGTTTTCTCTGGGTACTCCAGTTTCCTCTCACATTCAAAAGACATGCTGGTTAGGTTAACTGGTGTCTCTAAAGTGCCCTTGGTGTGTGAATTTGTGTTTGAGTGAGTGATTGTTTGTGCCCTACGATGGATTGTGCCTTGTCTAGGGTAATTCTTGCCTTGTGCCTTGTGCTGCCAGAACCAGCTCTCCCATGACCATGACTACGATAAGCAGATAAGACAAGAGTTTAAGTCAAGTAAAAAACTCAGTAAAGTCATGCTGCAAAATTTAATTTAACAAGTACAGTCCGGAAAAGTGAAAGTCAAGATGGAAAAGGGTTTAAAGTCAAGCTGAGAGAGAAGTCAAGCTGGGAGAAGTAAAAAAGACAAAAAGTTGAGACAAAAAAAAAAAAGTTGAAGCTGAGACAAACCAAGGGATGAATATTTAAGTTGCACTTTGAAGGCCAAAAGAAAAGGTACTTTTTTTCTTTGAGTTTGGGAGGTCTACGCTAAGCCGTCAGCCTTAGTTCACTGGGTTTCCTTTTATTTCCCATTTCTGAGGCAATGCCACCACTTTGTGTATCCCGTCGTTTGTAGATGCCAATTTTGTTCAAGCACACACTCACGTAGGTGTCGCCACATCAACACCACACATTAGTTACCAAGCACCAGGCATAGACTCTCTGGAGTACTGGGACAAGTCCCGCTGGGCTGCCCTATGTCTGAGAGCTAAATCTAGAACCTACACAGTAAGTGAAAAGTAATTTTGTGAATAAGAA
>JAUZST010056319.1:0-23921 GCA_034779995.1 Parotocinclus haroldoi | reverse complement strand
GTGTGTGTGTGTGTGTGTGTGTGTGTGTGTGTGTGTGTGTGTGTGTGTGTGTGTGTGTGTGTGTGTGTGCATGTGTGCGTGCGTGCCTGCGTGTGCGCCCATCAGTGGACTGGTAACTTTTCCATAATAGGCGTTCTCTAGTTCTGCACAGTCCTGAACTGTATTATGCAATTGCAGAAAATCTAAAGTCATTTTCATCCACCATGCATTAAAATTGCATGTTATGCAACCATTACACCTATTTTATTTAATATAATTATTGACCCCCTCACACTGATTATCTATATTTTGACTCTATGAGATGGGTAAAATCTCACTCTAAAGCTGACTCACTTAGCTCATACGCAGTCATACCTGTCTAAATTATTTTTTAAATGTATTTAACAACATTTTGTGTAGTTCAACTTTTAGCACCAGAGGCTAAAACAAGCACTCTCAGAATGTAACTAAATTGAAATAAGTTTGTGTTACATGAAATCTCAGAGCTGGATAAGTGTCTAGAGTAGGAGCTACTGAATCAATAGACATGCAACACCTACTCACCAAAGTGATAAGTTGGTCCTCTATGGCTTCCAGGAATGGATAGAGTACTTTCTATTTACTGTAGCAACTGTCATTTCATGCAAGAAATACCTATTCTAAAATGATGCATCAATATGAAATCGGATTTTCGTAGTGCAGTCTGAAATAAATACAGAAATCTATAACTCTAAAATCTAGGTCTGGAACTAAATATACAGTCGGTACTGGACACCAGATACTAGTCCCTGGAGATTTGGAAAGACTTCTCAAGCTGTGAATCTACAAAATATAGCAGTATCATCTAAACAAGCCAAGAGTGCTCCAAAACCTCAGCAAAAAGCCTAGACTGAAAATATGGTCAAGCTCCAGTTGCTCTGTAAATTAGACTTTGGTAGGGGCCAAATCCCTGAAAGCAACATCAGTCAACCTGGATTAAGACTGTTTCTATGTAATTCCGCTTGTCCTTGAATTACCCACAGCTCTGCTCTTTCCTCTCAAAAATGGCAAATAAGGAGACAGCACAAATCCTGAATTTGAAAAATAGGTATTAGTAATATGGGTCGAACAGATGCAAAGGATTAGCACTGATGTGAAAAACAGCTTTACAAATGCACAGTGTCTGGTGTGGAACTCAGCTCAGCTCAAGAGTAGCTTAACTAAAACTTGACAGTGTTAAAAACGCCACACACTCATAATGCACAGATTTATTAGCTGGTTCAAGAAAATAAATTCACACTATAGACAGCACAGGGAAATCTTTACTGTGCTTAATTAGCCCACATACTATTAATTAAGCCAGTAAACATAATCTGTTTAGATGTTATTTTACTGCCAAATGAAATAGTAAAATATGACCTTAGAGCATTGTTACACGTACCTTTATTAAAAAAAAAATACTAGGATCTAGAACTAGGATGAATATTCACGGAATTAGGAGTGCTCCTTCCATTCCATAACAATAGACTGTCTAGTTAACTTTGACACAACATTACTTTTGCCTTTTCACAGGCAGTATCTATTTGCACCCTTAATTTATTAACAATTTGTTTAATTAATGGCCAAGCATGTCAAAGCACCATATGCTACTTTTGATTTTTATATTTTAGGCATTCAGCATTCTAATGGAAAAAAATCGATTTCCAAGAGATTCTCTCTGCTTTCTTGGGACAATTTATATTGATTAAATTATATATTGATCGATTCTCGACTGCAGTTATTGGAGTTTGGCATATTCAAGTCAAGTCAGATTTATTTCTATAGCGCTTCTTACAATGGAACATTGGCTCAAAGCATGTCTACAATTTTATATTATCTTCTAATATTTAAGGCTAATCCATAATTTAGCAAGCCTAGGGTGACAGGGGAAAGACCCTAAACTCCCTCAACATTAAATGACTAAGGTTAAGTTTTGTAGCAATAGTTAAAATAAATAAAGGCTGAATAAATATTAACGGAGACTATATTTAAAACTGTAATAATCCATAATAAGCAATAGTGAAAATGTCATATATATTTTCAAAAAGATGTCATATAGGTAAATTAGTTAGTGTGTGGTACACTATGATGAGTTGGAGTCTTGTTCAGAGTGTATTTTAGTAATAGTAATATTATAGTAATACTATACTAATACTATACTAGACTATACTATACTAATAATAATAGTCTTGACGCTGGGTGAAGAATCCAAGGGTGTGTTTAATGCAAACCTGACTCTATTTTGCATAAGGTTATTCTAACAGATTTTTCACATGCAGAACACAAGAGTCTGGCTCAGGTGGGACTAAATAACACAAACAGTCAAATAACACATATACTGAATAACACAAATACACATTCTTAAAGAAATACACCAAATTGCCATTCAACTCTTTCGTAACTGGTTTGCCATATCGTGGAGTCAGTAAGGATGAATTTGTGGAAGGTTGCTTTTTCCACATCCCACAGAACTAGCTGGGCAAAGCTGAAGATGTGTAAATGTACTCTTCAAGGTCAGTGCACAACCATCTCTGAATTTAACTAATGTGTGTGGTGTAGAGCAATTTATGTTTCGATGTTAACAAAAGTGAGGCATTAATGACTCTTGTATTAGGGTATGAAAGAAAGGCACATAATACTTTATTTTAATAGGTCAGGATCATAGACTTCCTGTCAAAGACGCAACAAAGATGCATTTCCACTCACAGGGTAAAGCTGCAGCACATTTAGCCCAAAAAAAGATTATGAACAGCTACTGGGAGATTGGGAGTTCTTTCTAGAACTAAAGGCTCATCCCAAAATGACCTGTAACTTCTGGGCTCTATCATGCATGTTCCAGAGATTAATGGATGTCAGCCTCTTACTAAAAATATATATGCTTACCTCAGCAGCTCGTTCACATAAGCAGAGGCTTTTGCTTAATTGCCCAGGTACCCTATATGGCCAAAAGTATGCAGACAGCCATTTTAGGTGTGTTCCTCTCGGCATACAGATTTAGTTACTGTCTGGAAATTACAGGCATGAAATCTTTCAAGACAAACAGTGTGACCTCAGTGTTACACCTACAAAGCACTGTTCTGCCATGCTGAAACAAAGTCCACAAAGTAGAATTGATGGTGAACCTGACTAACTTGCTCAGACATATTTGAGATGATTTGGAATGCCAGGTCTTATGTTCAAAGGTTTCTGACGGACATCTCCTCATGTCAGTTGGGGCAGTTCAGCTGTTGAGGACAGTTCGGTTGAGTATCATACAATAAATAACTGGTTATAAAAGCATGTGAAAGCCAAAAATGAACGAGATGTCTAACATAAGAAGTTGACCTCAGAGTTATTTTCCAAAAAAGGCTGTTAAAGCAGCAAAGGAAGGGAGGCAAACTCCATAATAATAACAATGTTTTGGATGTAATTTAAGGGTTTCCAAAACATATTTTCTCTATCTAGTGTATATTCTCCTATAAATTCCCACTACTCATGCCTAGAGCCACTGTGGCTATGGCCCATAATGCAAAATATGTGCGTTTCTAATGTGTTTGTTAACACAATAAATGCATTAATTCAGTCCCATAAACCAAGCATCATATATTTAAATGAACAGTTTCATATTTTTACAGATTATAATATCAAGCAAAAAAGAGGGAAAATACTACTCATGTGAAACTGAAGCCAAAGGAAAGACACAAGAGACGTTGCGAGTTTTTTAAAAGGCAGCATCTGAACATTAACTGACAGTTGACTGCTACTGAAAGAAAAATTGTGAGTGTTGAACATTTGCGTCAGTGCATTATTTAGTTATTTAGCGCTACTGTTCCAGCCATCATTAACCATGTCTTTGAAGACTGATTGGTATAAATTGGTTTAATTTGTGGTTTGAGAATAATAGACTATTCAACAACAATTGAATAACAGGAAAATTCCTATGACGCTGGACTCTTGGAACACCTGTAGAATGCTCTAATTACCTATTATCAATCAGCCTTAGTGCTATTATTCCCTTACAAAAACAATCCCGGCTGGCGGAGTGTGTGTACGTGACGGGCGGAATCTGTGGCTTATCAGACTCTAGTGGCAGTGTCTACTTTTATCATGTTTCTTAGCTGTTCTCTCCAAGGAGCCTGAAATGAAGTATGTAGGTGTTTGCTATTTGTCATCGATTTGTCTTTCTGATGCTGCAGAAAGTGCTACAGGGCTTTTCCAAGTCACCGTGACACCCCCTCAAGCCCCTCTCTGTCTATATCTAACTCTCAATCACATTTTCTTTTTCTTCACACTGTTCCACTAAGACATAGAAATATGAGTAATGTACACATATGAAGAGACTTTAGACATGACGTATACATGATCAACACAAACCTCACACTGTGATACTTTTTAGCATGTAATTAGATTACATTATTTACATTATTTAGCAGACGCCCTTATCCAGAGCGTCTTACAATTAATTCAGGCTTGCAATCCAAGCAATTGTGGGTTAAGGGCCTTGCTCAGGAACTCAACTGTGGCAGAGGTGGGATTTGAACCCAGCATAAATGGCACCAATCAAAAACATAAGTCTGATACACAGTCTGTACTATGCAAATGTGTTTGGAGAAAAGGCTGCAAAGTAAGAATGCTTTCAAAAATAGAAGTATTAATAGTTTTTTGTCAGTTAACAAAATGAAAACTGAAAGAACAAAAGAGAAATCTAAATCGTATCATTATTATACAATTACAATCAGCTTTTGAAGGAATTTGGCAGGGAGGTTGTTCCGAACATCTTGGAGAACTACAGATCTTCTATGGATGTAACCTTGCTCAAATACTTCTGTCTCTTCACACAACCCCAGACAGACTAAATTATTTTAAGATCAGGACTCTGTGGGGAGATCAGGACTCCTTGCTCTTCTTTACACTGGAGATAATTCTTAATGACATTGACTGTATGTTCAAGGTTTTTGTCTTGCTGCAGAATCAATTTGTAGCCAATCCAATGTCTCCCTGATCGTTTTGCATGATGGCATTTGTCCTTCACGTGTGATAGATTAATGCATGGTGGATTAATTATTTGCTGAAATACAGCCCCAAACTTGCAAGAAACCTCCATCTACAAGGTATTCTCTGAAGAGTAGATGGGTGTACTTGGGTTTCACTGGTTTCTGCCAGTTATGAGCTGATGTCAATGCTGGACAACTTTAAAGGGAAGTAAGTACGATGCATCATTTATTTGCTCCAATAATCTTCAATAGCCAACCACAGTGTCTATGGTCTATGCTTTTTCAAAACAGCTGGAACAGCTCATATTGAAAGACCAGTCTTCTTAGAAAGTCTGCTTAGAAATCTTTGCTAGAGAGAGACCTTGCTGATGCAGATTAACTCCCTTGTATCTTGTTGCTATGCTCAGACTTATCATGGTGTCTGACCTGCCACAAGCTTACATTTGTAGAAAACTTTGGCTCACCCAGTTTTAAGCCTCTACAGGGCTGCTGCTGTCTCAGTTAATCGCTGTGTTTAAAGCTACATGTGAAAACAATCATTATCACCTGTTTGGTGTAACTGATTAATCATAGACCAGACTGTAATACTGCAAAATCCCTGTGTGTAACTAGAAAAATCTTTGCTGTTTTGATGGCAAGTGTGGTCACACTAAATATTGGTTTGATTTACATTTTAGATTGATATTAGATTAAATTATAAAGTTGTTGTGAATTGGGTTCTTTAATTGTTTTACGTCAACTTCAATAACGCATAAGGAAATGGAATGTTACTGCAACATTCTGCTGCAAATATATTGATACAATTGCAAAATCATTATATTTTTAAAGATTACGTTGTGTCCAGACCCTGCAGCAGCAAAGTTGTCCATGGTGCTCCCTCCACCATGCTTCACAGTAGAATGAAGTTTAGTGCTGCTTTTTATTTTTTTAAAGTGCTGCAATTTAGTCCAGGCCATGAGATAGCAAATCAACCCCAAACCTTGATGCTTCTCCAACGTCCTTGGATAGAGTTCAATGGATTTTCTACATTGATTTTCACACCATGCTTGTTTATAGCATGTTTACTTTAGGGATTTAATGGAATTATTGTGTACATACTGCAAGTGCAACATATTACCAATTTTAAAATGTTTTCAAATCAAACAGATAGTGAACCGGAGGCCCATAAAGACAATCCAAATCCAAATCCAAAGACAATCTGGCTTCTGCTACATGTTTAGAGGGCTCTTTCCGTACGTTATTTTGATAAGACACAAACAAAAACAAGCATTCTGGGCTATAATGGACTAATGTAGCATTAGCTACTCAATGATAGGTATAGAGAACCCTTTTATATGTGCTCCTTACAACCTAAAAGATCTCATACGCTTTCTGTTGTTATGGTAACGCTGACACTGATTGCTGATCCGTGTAACATCAGTCTGGATTACTGCTAAAGTACATGTAAATGAGCTTTTCGTAAAATTGCTGAGTTTAATGTGTTTAAATTTGCATTTACAAGACAAAAATGCAGCGCAAACACATATAAAGACACACACACGCACGCACTCTAGAGATGCCAGCTCATGTAATGTATGTCTTTGGGATGTAGACCACACAGGGTAGATTTATATCAGTCATTAATAGCTGTGTTGGCTCTGTTAAAAATTGAGCACTATCCTCTGTGTTTGGTAGTGTATTTATGCGTGTGCAATGAGTATAACACAGCACCTTTGTACATGAGGTGAATACAAGCTTGCTGCTTTTGAACTGTTGCTATTCTGGTTGGGATTCTTAACCGTCGATTCGAACCGTCAGCTTTAAATCATTTTTACATGTCAATGTAGGCCAAATGGAGAAAGTTGTCTGGTCTTTTGCCTTTTGCCTTGATAAAGATGTCTTACAAAAAAACAACAATAACAAGGTGTCACAATAAAGACAATAAGGTCATTTTATAGAGCAAACAGGAGCATTTAGTCATCTGGAACGTCTAAACCAGTGCTAGGTTGTTGAGGGTAACAAAAATACAGCCATATAAAAGGAGCTCTCTTGCAAGACCATACACTTGACTCTATTCAGCCATGCATAAAAGTCACTGGCGTGCATGGCATACAGAGGTTACCCCTACTGTTACTAACTCTACAGAAGTCATTCCAGTGAGCAGTTTTGATTCGTTAGTAGCACTCTCATACAGATATGCATTCTATATCAACCAATAAATCGCAGAATGGCATTTTGATTTGGTTGACTGATTGGATCTTTTTATTTTGCATGTTTTTTACATTTCCAGCATTTAGCAGACGCCCTTATCCAGAGCGACTTGCAAGTGATACAGTCTTACAATCCAAGCAATTGTGGATTAAAGGTCTTGCTCAAGGACCCAACTGTGGCAGCTTGGCAGACATGGGATTTGAACCCTGGACCTCCTGGTCCAGAGTCCAGTATCTTAACCATTAGGCTACCACAGTCCCACAATTTTACTTCAATATAGAATACATTTCTTTATAATATTCTAAAAACACACACATTTGTTACTTCTTCTCTGGTTTAGAAGGTCCTGACTGCACACCACTGGTATAAGTACACCAAAAAAAGACATGCCAATAGCAAAACCCACTAAATGTTACTTAAAAACCAAATCTTACTAAGTCCACTCTGTGTATGTGAGTTTCAATATTTGTTTAACAACTGGAAGTAGCCTCATTAACTTCATTAAAGTGGAATGCCAATGGATCCTCAACTATACATCAAGGCCAAACTCAACATTTTTAAAAGCATATAGTTATTTAATTTTTTTAAATATTTTTTAAGGTTATTTGCCTGCAAATTGAATGGATTCTGTGCAAATCTCTAGTGTGTGATTGCGCAGATTTACACAACAAACCTGTGCATTTAAGCTGGGATATGGGATTTGGGATATCTGCTCGTTATTCACCATATTTCACCATGCATGAACATGCATCGTAAGGCCCTGACATTTTTTCAAGATTTTACACATCGAATACAGTGATAAACCATAATATTAATATAATATTATTAATAATATATAAAATAATATTAATGAAATCACAAAAAAAGAACTTCCTTTTAACGTACAGTAGGCTGCAGTAGCCGCCATTTTAGAACCTAAACGTGTACAATTTTATTCGTTCAAATATGATTTCTTGTTCATTTTCAGTGCTTTTATTAATAATATGGTTTATCGCCATGATAATAATGTAAGACTGTGTAGGTACTTTTGCATTCATTTTGAACATTGACATTATAAGAGAAGACTATGTCCAATGTAAATCTAACTTCATCAGGGAGATGCATCATGGTTTCTGGCTGCCTCACACAACATTTTTTGTTATGACACCATACCTGGTCAAAAAAGTCAGATCATGTTGGTCTCAGGGTTTTACATTTACTCATCCAGAGCGACTTAATGAAGTCTTACAACCCAAACAACCTTTATGTTAAGGGTCTTGCTCAGGGACCCAATTGTGGTAGAGGTGGGGTTTCAACCCTGGACCTTCTGGTCCATAGTCCAGTACCTTAACCACTAGGCCACCACAGAGCGTCCTTTGACGTGTCCTTATAATCCTGTCAATTTTCTATGGCCATGCAGATCTGCACACAGAGTCACAGAGTCATCCATTTACTCTTAAACCTCATTAATCTTCTCTAGAGACACATTTAGAGGCTGCACAGCAGCACACAAACAGACATTCAGAGAAACAGAGAGAAAGTGATCGGTTCACTCGAGCAGTATTGCCATTTAATAAGCAACAACAACTTTTTATTGCCTTTGTCTTTTTGTTTAACTTAAGCATTACATAGATTTAGATTAGATTTTTTTTTTACTTCAACATTATATTCACAGTAATAGATTTAGTGATAGTATATTCAGTCATTCTAAACCTTGTATTATCATTATCTTTATATATTATATACATTTTATACATCACTGTACAGGGGTACCTGTAGTCCCATTGAAGGGCCTTTGGTTGCACAACACAATCGTTAACAGTTCAGAGAGGCTCTGAACATTTACATTTACATTTAGCCATTTAACAAAGCTTATGCCAAGCGACGTCATTCATTCATTCATTATCTTCCACTTAATCCACACGGGATCGTGGGCCAGGCAGTGCCCACCCAACAATCCATCATAAGGCACCCACACACACACGCACCCACACGCACACACACCCACACACACACGCACACACACACACACACACACTAAGGGCCACTTTAGAGACACCAATTAACCTAAGACTCCACTTAGAAAGGACCTAGGCTACTCCACCCTGGGATTGAACCTGGGACCATTTGGCTGTCCCACCGAGCCACCATGCTGCCCACCAAGCAACTTACAAGTTACAAAACTTTGCAATTCATGTAATTGTGGTTTTTGTTAAAGGACCCCAGAGCATCAGATTTGAATTCAGAGCTGAGATTTGAACACTAGACGTTTTTTTTTAACCATATAAAATGTACCAGACCTTGAGAATTGGAGTTGTAACCCTATCTGCTAAAAGTTATTCTTTTGTAAGTCTGTAGCCCAAATATAACAAAAATTAAACTCGATTCAATTACTATTTAATTTACACATACGTTCCTTGAAAACAACATGATCAATGATCTATCTAACAGAACTTGCAAAGGTAATAGATAACAATTGCTAGTATTTTTGATATTCGGGATTTTTTTAATGCTTGTTTAGCATAGTAAAAAAACTTATATAAATGACTTTGCTAAATGACAATTCCATAATCAGTTCCATTAAGCCGCCGGCACTGGTTTAATGACTACAGGAACAATGCTCATGACATATTATTACCCTTTACCTTTTGCAGCTGCTCATCTGCTGACTCTAACAGTAGAGTAAAGTAGTGACTATGTAAATGAGCCATTTACTGTGAAAGTCACACTTTATGAAAGAACACGTTAAGTATGCAGTAAATGGCCGCAGTTACAAACTTCTGTAGTCACATTGGTTTATGGGTATGGCCTACAATTGCTGAAGTGAGGCCTTTCCACTGCATTAGAAACTAAAGCTTTATATTAGTGGCCATAGCAATCAATGTGTTGCCTTAAGAACCACATCTGTTTATGTGTTTTGACACTGCTGCTCTATTTTTTTACTCTAAATAACACATATTTGGTATACAACATGGTTTTCAAGCAAATTGACCTTTTTAAGCTGTATCATTTCTCAGACATATGAATATCTCCATTATTTTTTATGTGCTGGTCAGCTGCAGTTTTCATATGTACATACGGTCAATATAAAGCCGATTTTTATTCCTTATTATAACTCTTCAGACTCTGGCCGTGTAAGTGAACAGATGTTCATTGGATGAACGCAAAACAGTGCAAACCTGTACACTTTATTGTACTTCATGTGTGTACACCTGTTCGAAGCTGTGTTTGCTCACTTATTAAAGGCACGCTTAGAATTAACCAAAATTGTCACTACCACAACAATCACAGCCAATCATTTGCTAGAGCTTTGGGAGTGGGAAAACATGGGGCAGCAACAGTGGTGCATTTGTTAGCGCTGGCACCTCACACCTCAAAAGATCCCCGGATTAATTTCCAGTCTGCACCGTCTGTGTAGAGTTAACATGCTCTTAATGTGTCTGCCTGTTAATCCCCTGGGTACGGTTTCTTTCTACATCACAAAGACATGTGTTAGGTGCCTCTAAAAGTGTCCTAGTGTCAATGTGTCTATATGGCGGCATTTGTTCTGTGATGTTTTCGCACCTTGTCTAGGGTTTATTATTTTAAAGATTTAAACATGTTTTTAGGTGAAACCATTATATACAATATTTAAGTAGCTAGTATGGGTAAGAGCAGGTGGGTAGACTACCCCAAAGTTAAGAAGCAGGGTGCAGGAGAAAGCAAGCACTAGGTTTGATGACTGTTTATTGCAGAGACAGACAGGGATTCTTGCTGCAGTGCCAGGGATGCGTCTGTCGTAGTGGGCTACGGATCTACCCAAAGCAACCCAAGAACCCAAAAATATCTAAATAATAATTAAAGTTCATGGACATTATCAGCCATACATTTTAATCTACTTCAAATACAAGGACAAACATCAAGTTTAAATTGAGTCTCATTTTCCAATTGTCTGGATACAGACAACTGGCTTCAGAAGTGCCTTAAATTTTCATGGCATAGATTTAACCAAGTATTGACCATGCCTAGATATCAAAATACATCGTGTTGCATTAATGAGCAGCTGAACATGGGTACCTAATAAAGTGGCCAGTGATTAAGCACCCATACACTTTTCTTGTCGTAGCCACTGATCAACTGTTTTTTTATTCACTACATCAAAACAGAAAGTAATGTAGTATCTGGGTACATGCAATAATGCTATAACCTGCTTCTAACCTGCTTAACATGCAATCTATAACCGGTCAAATACTTGCAAGACTATTATGCGCAAGAATAAACACATTTTTATAAGTCCTGCTTTGTTTTAGTTCATTCAGGGTTAAGGTCCGTGCTTGTTTTGCAGCCTCATTGAGGCTCAAGCCATCTGCAGATTGAAATGGAAACTGGTGTATTGACATAACATTTAACAGCTATGTCCTCTTAAAGAGACTCAGTGAGTGCGTAAGCAGCAGCAGAAATTCCTTAATGAGCAATCCTTCAGAATGAACAGACTGAGGAACATTACAGAGGGCAAGCTAATCATAAATGTGATTTAAAATGTAATATAGAACAGTTTGAGTTCCTAACAGTGTTTCTGATCTCTTTTTGTGTCCTGCTTTCAGGCACTCTATAATGAAGCCTGGGTGAACTTACATGCACCGAATGAACTGGTATACGAACTAATCTCATGACATGCACTCCAGTAATCTGATAACGGGAGCCGATATGCCAGTAATTGGATTTTGCATAGCATGACTACCTGTGGAGTAACAGCTTTCCAGCCGTGATGTGATAACATGACTACTTTTTATACCAAGTAGCTCATAAACAAAATATTCCACTGGCTCCTACAGCAATTTGTTTAAATGTCCATGCAGTTCACATTCCTAATTCTTAAGCCTGCCTAATATGTTCATGAAATGCAAGCATCTGCTTGAAAAGCTTAATTGAACTGAATTAAACTGCACAATTCAGTGAGTAATCTGTATGGCATTTGACTGCATTACAGTTTGAACACCGAAAAGATTCACTCATATTCTCTATCTATCATTTGATTTTCAGTATTAAATACACTTCTCATGAAATGTAGGGGATATTTCATTTAGAAATAAAATTCATGATTTTTTGTGAGCAGTGCATTAGCCCGGAACCTTGCTTAATTAGCTTTCATTTTACATTTTTATATGAATACATAATACTATATTTAAACTACTGTACCACTTTACTAAACATTACATAATTATTAATATGTATTTCTTGTTTCTTTGTAAGTCTCAAGTCAGAGGCTGCATTCTAAATCAAATTCTAACATAATAAAAAAATATGAAAAGGTGGTTTAGACACCAGTTACCAAATATCTGAGAACTCAAGTCAATGGTTCCATTTTGAATTTCATTTAATGCATTGTTTTTCATTATGAACAATTTGGATAATCTTTGTATTTTCATTGTTCCTCCTTTTGCTTTAATGAGAGCAAATACTCCACAAGCAAATGATGAATGAAGTAAATGATCTTATTCCAACATAGTTTCTCAGGTCTTCTTTGATGTTTTGATCATTTAAATTGGTCTGTATCACTGTCGTCCCAGAAGGAAGCCTCTTCTAAAGATTAGGCACAAGTAAGTCCGCAAACAATTTGCTGAAGACAAGCCGTGGATTACTGGAACAATGTCCTGTGGTCTGGTGAGACCAAGATAAAATGATCTGGTTCAGATGGTGTCAAGCGTGAGTGGCGCCGACGTGAGGAGTACAAAGACAAGTGTCAAGCATGGTGATGGGAATGTCATGGTCTCGCTGGTACACATTTCAAGCCCCAGCCTAGAACACATTTAAAGAGCCCAGAGTTCACTTACGGTACATCTACTATGCGGTTTAAGCTCCCATTGAAAGAGTCAAAAGGTGTGTACATTTAGTTTACTATTACAGTAACTGGTTTATTGTCTGTGTTACGACCTCGTCTAGGTCAGATCATAGCATAATTAAAAAGGTGTCCGTGCCCTCTCGGTTCCCCCAATATAATGCCATTCAAGTGCAATGATAACGGACATGTTTATTAACTTAAATTCCAATAACAAATTAAATAAGGAGGGAGAAAAAAGGAACAAAAATAAAATAATAAACAAACCAAGCTAACTAAGGATTAAAAGAAAATGAAACTCACCTAACACAAACAGAAAGACAAATACAATATCTAACCTAACTCCCTGAATAAACAAAAACCAGGAGAAAACATCATTAAATAAAAAAAAAACATTTTCTTCCCAAAATATACAAACTTAACTTCAAATACAGGCTGATAAGATGGAATTCAGCCAGCCAGGCACTTTGTCTGATAATCTCAATCAACACAACATTACCCACAACGCAATTTCGCACTATATCATCACAATCAAGTAATTAAGCTCTTTCTCTCGACACGTCTCATCAGGAGGATTTAGTGATAGTAACTGACCTTACTGTGGATGAGTTAACTGATATGTTTTAAATGCATATTTTTGCAAGCGTAAAGTGCATTGTTTAAGACAGATCGAATGTTAATGAAAGAGTTAAACGTTTATGAAATGTAACTGTATCAATGGAAATGATAGCAAACTGTTGGTTACACACAAAGTTCTTAATGCATTTCTTTAATTCTTACAGTGGTTTCTCGTAATCGTTACTTCAGTAACTACACACACGTTTTCATGCTTGTGAACAATAAACACTTAATGAACCATCAATCAAGGCTCGCGTCACAATTCAAATGGGGAATGCTACACAGAGCTATACTAACTCAAGCACTGTAGTGAAATGCTAGGTGGCAAGCGCAAGAATATTGTATGTTATTCAGGATAAGTAACAAGACAAGTCAATATTAAAACAGTACTGTAGATGACAAGACCAACAGGAAATTCCGTTGTAGTACATATTTGAATATATTATTTAAAAAATTATATCAATTAATGTGCAGTCTGAATGTGCAAATGTAGATTATTGCAATAAAGATGTGCAAGTGAGATAAAGGTGTGAACAGGGTGTAGTGGGGTTAGAGTTTAGATGGGTAAATATGAGTGGGTGAGGTTTGTAAATGAAAACTAATGGAAGCAGTGTGTGAAAAGGTTGGAGCTTGGAGGAGAAAGTATGCTGCTCACAAAAATTAGGGGACATTTCAGAATCGAATATCCCACAATGACATATCCCCTAGTTTTTGTAAGCACCTTGAACCCTGTGCATTTACTCTCACGCTGTGATAGCATTTAACAGACCAAAGCAAGATGAACAGTCTGTGTGTGCAGTCGGAGTCCTTATTGAAATTCTGTTTCGTAATTGCAGTGCCAGAAGTACAGTATATTATGTAATGTTATTATTATATTATAATGTTATACAATAGTGTAGATATAGTTATTTATATAGGGTAAGTCTAAATGACATATCCGAATACCATAGCAAGTATTGGATGAGGTGACCAATGTCCAGAACATGGCTTCTTGAAAGCCATATTGAATCAAAATCAGACTTGTAGTATCTCTTGTGGTTCAAAAGTTATCAAGACAGAAATTTCCAAATTTTTGTTCTTCATCACAAGTAACTGAAGATGGAATGACAATTCTTAATGAAACAGACTTCAGCACCGACACCTAGAAAGATCACCAGTTTCACGCAGCAAAATTCAGAGGAGAAACCGACACTGTGAACGACAAACCTCTTAATGATCGTCCAAAGATTACTACAGACAAAGAAACCTTAACAATGGTTTTAACAGCTTTTGCAAAAAAAGTAGCACACGGCGTGACATTTCACTCGCAGTGTGTCTTGTGTCTTTTGACTCACCCTGTAGTATTCTCTTAATTATGTAACACAGCCAACGTAATTAATATGAAAGGGTTGCCTGACAAAAATATTTGAGTGCAGGAACTCCCTCCATTGGTTGGACATTAGGAGACGATGTGCCTCCAAGGACCTCCCTCTAAGAACTCAATTTATAATCAATTTTGTTTTATAGTTTGGTTAATTTTATTATTTTTCTATTACTAGTTAAAACTGTATTAATAATTAGTCATTTATTTTGAACTAATTTTGCTATAATTTCATATACATTTAGTATTTATTTAATTAACATCTAGGCCGCCCATGGAGGATGGGTCCCCAGTTTAGCTGTTGTGCCACAACAGGTCATTTGCTGTGTAACAGATCTACTATATGCACAAATGTTTGTGGACACCCAAGCAAACCCAAAAATACGTTCATCCATAAATACATGGATATTAGTATGGAGTTTGCCCTCACCTTTGTTGCTGCAACAGTTTTTGTTCTACTTGGAGGGCTTTCCATTACATTTCATAACATGACTGTAAGGTCAGTTTCCAGCATTAGACAATAAGTCAAGGCCTCCTTTTTGGTATTCCAGTGCATTTTCAAGGTGTCTGATGGAGTGCAATCGAAGTTGGCAAACCAATTCTTTATGCTTAAGAACAGTAGGACAGAAAGTAAATGACTTGAGTTGTCAATGGGGTATCAGTACAGCCCATTCTACTGCCAGTGGGTTAATGCTGCAATAGCAGTCGTTAGAAGGGGTATCCATGAACATTTGGTTATGTAAAACATTTGTGAATAATATCGAGTGAGTTATACTGTATGAAATATGACATATTGCTGAAAGATCAGTTCTCCTGGGATTGCACTAACATTTCATCATCTTTGAACAAAAATATCTGTACAGGGATTTCTATTCCATTCACCCTGACCTATCAGGGTTTAAATGATAAAGAAAGATATTGGTTTCTAATCATATCCATATCATAATATACATATCATAAATGCATCTCTCACTGCGTCGGCTTTTCATTTGTTCGGCGTGTAATCTTTACTCGTGGTTATTGCCATTCAGATGTAAATCTGATGTAAATCTGATGTAGCGTGTCTCGGTGAAAGATGACAGATAATCATAATCCGTGCTGCTTGGATTTGTTTCAGACATCAAGCTGCAGTAAGAAAGAACATCAGCATGACTTGAATCTATGATGTGTTGTGATGTAAAATAAGACAACAACAGACTGTGTGTGTGTGTATACAGGGTTTGTGTTTGTGAGAGAGATGGAGGGGCTAATACGTGTTAATTAAACAAATGACAAACAGCTTATGGATGGAGATGGTGTATTGATTGCTTACTTGATTGATTTCACAATATGTTGAGAATCTTAACATAGAACAACCTCGATTGCATCTCTGTCTGCAGCAGCCAGTTAGGGGAATTTCAAGTTAGGGGAAGTTTTCCTTTTTGCATTTGTATTGCTCATGGTGGGAAAGAAACAGCACTAAAAATGGCACTTTTGACTGGGCAGTGATGCTCAGCTTATTACTGTTCCTCAAGCAGCTGCTTCTCGTAGCTTCACTTTTTTTGTTTTGTTCTCAAAGCACCCTTCCAGAAAGATGAAAGTTTCTTATCTGACACTGTCGCTGATCATTTTGGCTCTGCATGAATTGTGTGGCGTGACACTTTGAAAAGGGAGAGATGATGTAATTCTTCTGAAAATACTGTTTCATTTGGATGAAAATTTGTGCTACTGCTGTGCCTTTGTACAAAATGGTGGCCATATTTCAAGTGTTGACTAGAACTGCATGAGAATGGTCCATCACCCAAACAATATGTGATTGGTTCCCTATATGTAGCTAACAATTTGGGGACACTCAAACCTATATCTAAAATGGGTATTAGTATGCCTTTACTCTTTCAAAAAGACTTTCAACCCGATTTTGAAGCATATCTGTGACGTCATGCCCTTGGCTCGCTGCTGGCATTACCTTTCAGGTCAATTTGAATAGAAGTGCTGACAGCTAATAGTCACCGAAAAGTCCATTTGCAGTTACAAAAGCTTTCACATTTCTAAAAAGGCTTTCCACTAGATTTTGGAACATCGCTGTAATGATAGGCAATAAGCCCTTTCAGATTACTGTAGCATTAGCATTCCAGTGCATCTCACATAAAGATCAGGGAATTGTGTATTGCAGTCAAATTTTCCATCAATGTAGCCAAATCATTTCTGTATGTGTTTTGTTTTATGAGGCTGGTAAAAAAAAGATCTCCAACCTGAAGTGGTGTCTTCATAGTTTTGTAGGACTGTGGTGGCCTAGTGGTTACAGTACTGGGCAATGGACCAGACGGTCCAGGGTTTAAATCCCACCTCTGCCACAGTTGCTTGGATCGTAAGACTGCATTAATTTTTAAGTCACTCTGGATTAGGGCATCTCCGAATTACATAAATGTGAGTAGTGTAGTGTGTATTATAATAAATAAAGCTTCATAAAATAGCAATTGAGTGTCCATACAAGGTAGGTGGTGTTCTTTTTAACTAAAATCTACACATTTTTGGTGCAACTCGCTAGAACTGGGTTGGTTCCCCTGATACCTTGAGATAAACCTTAAATTTTCATGGTATGAAAGGTACTAAAAGAATTCCTCAAAGCTTTTGGTCATCCTGCTGAAAGTATCCATCAGAACATTGTACACTGTGGTCATAAAGGCAAAGGCATGGTAACAATATTTGGCTTGACTGTGGCATTTAAACCATGTGCAATTGATATTACGAGACCCAAATGTGTCCTCAAAATATGCCATAAATAACATGGTCAGGAGAGATCCATGGTTTTATGTTGTTTACAATAAAATTCTGGCCCTACCATCCGAATGTTGCAGAAGAAATCAAGACTCATCGGACCTGAAACGCTTTTACCAATCTCCTATTGTCCCATTTTATTGCCTGTTCTTATGAGTGTTACCCAGTTTGGTACTGCTGCTGTAGCCCATTTGCTGCAAAGTTTGATGTCTTGTGTGTTCTGGCACGCTCTTCTGCATACCTTGGTTGTAACTAGTGATAGTTTGAGTTATTCTTGCCTTTCTATTAGCTCAAATCAAGCTGGCATATCTCCTCTGACCTCTGGCATTTATAAGGTATTTTTGCTCAGAAAACTGCCCTCACTGGATATTTTATATCATATTGTTAGCCTTCTCTGTAAACACTAGAGATAGCTGCGTGTGAAAATCCCAGCAGATCAGCAGTTACTCAAATACTCACACCAGCCCGTCTAACACCAACAAAGATGCCACGTTCAAAGTCATTTCAATCGCCTTTATTCCCCTTTCTGATGCTTGAACCTCAGCAGGTCACCTTGACTATGTCTACATGCCTAAATGCAATTTTTTATTGCTGCAGTGTGATTGGCTGATTATATATTTGCCTTAACGAACAGTTCAAGGCGTGTGCCTAATTGTGTTTATCTGGCTACTTATGCCAATTACTGTATTGAAAGTGTTTCCGTGTAACTCAGTAAGTGTTATGCATACATGTGCCCTTCTATGGACAAACAGTCAAATTCCAACTGAGCCCTGTGCTGCCAGTTAGACCCTGGCTCCCTGCGAGTCCTGAACTGGATTACGCAGGAATGTAAATTAAAGAATGAATCATATTGATTATTGTTAAGATAAAAATAGCCAGCCCTGTGATGCCTTAAATTATTTCAAATATACTGCTTACACACATTACAGGATATTTCATAGTCAAATATCCCCAATGAAATATCCCCTAATTTTTCTGAGCAGTGTATAAATGTCATCTAATGTTTCACATTTTCTGTAATCTGAAGCTATTGCTATCTACTTTGGAATTCAGATCGTATCCATCTGTCTGGAGTTAGAGATTGGATAAGAAATCTAACATATGTTTACTAGCACCACAAGTCTTAGTGTGTAAACTTATTCAGTGTGGCAACACCATACAGATTTAATTCTAATAAGATGCTGTGAACATGGCAACTCTTGGCAGGAAAAGTGAAAGGAAGGCAGAGGCATATCTTTTCTGTACTTTTTGTCAGACATCTGATTTGGCTCCCTCCTTTTTAAGTGTAAACGTATTTTGCAATCTGTACGTCTCAGCTCTCCCAAATACTCCAATTACACCTTCGTAATACAGTGTAATATACACAGATAAGCTCGGTCCACATCCTGTTCCTGTTGTACATAGCAAAGGCTATTTCAGGAACTGTTAATTAATCAGTAATTAATTCATTTGGCATACTGACTGCCTGGTGTTTATAAGTAACACCATCCAGCTCAGGAGGGACAGTTTTCTCGTGGGAGAAATAAATCCAGCTACCGTAGTGAACTGGAGCAAATCCCATCTGTCTTAGATAAATTTGATTTGTAATCCTGACCATTGCTCATCCTGATTTTACAGTTGGTTTTGTGGGATGGGACAAAATCTCTCATATATCCAGCTGGAATTAAATAAAACAGAGGCAGTGTACATTTGGCAGAATGAGTTTTACCTGCTCTGGCCTCTACTCAGCCATGGGTAATGTGTATTATCAGTTCTGATCAGTTCTTAAAAGGTTCCAAAACTATTAAATCCTGGTAACTGTGATCCAGCACCACTGTTTCTTTTTACCACTTATACTAGTCCACCCCCATCTGACCCACTTGGTCTCCTAAATTCTAGCCTGTCATCAGACTCACGTAATGTGCATTACAGAAGCAAATCTAATTCATATTTAAAAAATCCTTTTTCATCTTGCAACATCTTATGACATCTTATCAGCTCAATTGAAGTCATTGCCTGTCACCATGCACAGCTAATAACAACTAAACTACAAGTAAAGTAAGCACAAATTTCAGAAATTACAAATGACAAAATGTTCTAACTTCAGTAAACATATTGTAATATTTTAACATAAAACTTTACAGATGATCCACCGGTGTTCTGTAAGGCTTCGAACTTTACTTGTTGAAATTTTTATTGACCATATTTACCAATATTTACGAGATTCTTATTCAGTTATAAGCACTTACTCTGAGCGCGTGTTGAAAGTTAAAGTGTCGCAACTCCCTCAACCCGTAGAGGGAGACACAGATGAGCACCATAAGCCAGCTTGAAATATGAACCCAAATTCCAAGAGACCATCTGGTTAATGTTGTGATTACCAGCAACTGCACAAGACAGACAAACCAGTGCCATCTGCTGCACTGTTGTAGAGATGCAGTGAGTAGGGGGATGACAGAAACAGTCCATTGTAAGCAAGAAAATGAAGGAAAGAAGGAGAACGTGAAAAGAAACCTGAAAAAATTAGACATAGAAAACTCAGGACAGAAAAAGATAGTCACAAAGGGAAAAGGAGAAAAAAGAGGAAAGAGCTTACCTGAGCTTTTTTTTAAATCTTGGTTCATGTTCAAGCCTTTTTGATTTGTTGTCAGTCTGAGTTTAAACTCCCAAATCATGTGTGTGGGCTATTTTCTGACACATTTGTTATAAGTAACAAGATTTTCCTGAAGCACTTCTGATCACAGTTCCAGCAGCTGCATTCAGTTGTGAGTTTGGGACAAATTCATACTAGCTTTTTGCACTTGCTCAGCCTTTGGAAGTGCACTCAGTCACTGTCCTTTTTATTACATATAAGTTACATAAATAAGTTCAAATAATCAGTATTTAAAAATAGTACTATTTTCTATTTTCCAGCCATCTACTTAGACATTTTCCTTTGCTTTTCATTTAACCTTAAAAATCATAGTCTCATAAATAATTGGGAAAAAATAAACAAATACTTACAACACATGAATGAATATATTGTAGTAATAAGTTATTTGATATTTCAATAATTAAGGGCTAAACCTCTTTTATTGTGGGGGTTACCTTCCAGGACCACCCGCGATAAACGAGAATCCGCGAAGTAGGGATGCTATATTTATTTAAGTATTTATACACTATTTTAGCCGTAGAACTTGCAGAACGTTTGGGTGGCATCCTAGGGTTTTAATGAATTCAGTCTATAATGAAACTTTCACAAACAGCAAACACAACACCGCAGATAAAAACCTGTCATGTTGGCAAGTAGCGACTCAGGCGGCCGATGCTCTGGTCTTACTTCTCGTTTTTGGTGAGTATTCATCCGCTGAGTAAATACGCTATTGTTTTTAACTGTTGAATATTTATTGATTTACAACATTCCTTTATTGTTAGAATTCATATTTTTAATATATTTTTTTATATAAACTTTTTTTGTTTTTTTTTATGTAAAAGTTCCGCAGAAACAGCAAAACAGCAAAAATCCACGATATATCTTTTCCATTATTAATATTTTGAAAACCCGCAATGCACCGAGTCTGCAAAAGGTGAACAGAGAAGTGGCGAGGGAACACTGTACATATAGCGAATGGAGGAACAACACAGAAAAAGTTATATAACTAATAACTAACTTAATAACTTAATATAACTAATTTAATATGTTTAAAACAGCATTACAAGAGCAGCAAGACAGTACCTCTTAGCAAAAAGCAGTTTACACTCACAGAAAAATACAGTGGGCACCACGAAAGATGGGCGCATCGCTTCATGCGCTTCATTTCTTACCCTGAAATAGGGCAAAAGACCACAAGTATACTATATAACATAACCAAGTATATTATACATATAACTATAAATAGTGAGGTCAATTATTTATGATTTGACCATGAAGTCAACTACTGCCCCTTCAGGTTTTAATAATGCTGCAATCAGATTTGCATCTGATATCTCTTGTGGTCCAACGTTATCAACACAAAAAGTACAAAACTTCTGTTGTTCGTCACAGGCAGCTGAAGATGGAATTGACAGTTCCGGTTTCCAGGGAACGCAGCTGCCGTATCATAGCAACAGACTTCAACAACAGACACCACGAAATATCACCAATTTCACACAGCACTGTTACATCCCTCATAGCCAAATTTAGAGAAACCAAGCCAAGTAGTGGTCGTCACCGGAGAAACTTCAACAATGGTTTTGGCAGCCTTTGCGAAAAGTCTACGACGAAGCACGCGGTGTGACTCTTGACTCGTCCTGTGTCCTGTGACTTTTGACTCACCCTGTACATTGTGCGACACGGATGTTCAAGGAATTAGAAGCTAATCACCCAAATCAGAGTTGTTGCCAAGTGAAACATTTTAATCAGCGCAGTAATTTTCCAATCCAAGGCTCTTAAATATTTGATAATCAAATCCAACTGGCTCGGTTTCTGTCCAATAGGTGTATATCAGTCAATATTAGCTGCCATGCCAATATTTTCAATATTTAAATACAAACTGTTTGATTTTCAGAACTTCAGAACAGACACACACTTCTTGGATGTTGCTGTAAATATGCATCCTTTGTCTTTGTGTCGAAAATATCCTGACTGATAAGAATAGCTTTTGGTCAGTGCCTCTGACCACTGACACAGGAACGGGCCGGCTGCTAATCATGGCACTTTGGCTGGACTTTCCAAAGCTCTGCAGAGAATCATCTTCCTCTGAAACCAGGTAATCACCACAACAGGTCCACCTAGTGACCTCTGCTTTGTCCGCATAAAGAGGGGACTATTTCGAGCCTCCCAGCGGATTGAACTAAACGACCTCTATGTTATCCGGCCAGCTAAAGCACGTGCTGCGATCATCACCATTTCCCTGGACGGGAATGTCTACATGCGAACAAAGTTTTTCCACCGGACAGTGCCGTTCAAAAGTAATGCCCAAGTCATGCAATGGGATTCTCCGTCCACCAACTCTTTTAGTGCCGTCATAACATTTCACGCCTTCTTTGACCTGATGGTATTGGACTCTTCTGACACTCATGTCTTGACTCCTCACTTCTGCCTTTAAGCGAGGTCTTGAAGCCACCTGAAGCTACTAAATCGTAGATTATTTCCCAATGCTGAGCCTCCCCGAGGTTTTCTGGAAATAAACGTGATAAATGTTATCCCTAAATGTCATTGATATATCTTAGTGATTAATGGTTTGATTAATGATGGTTACTATGTCAGACTTAGCAGAGAGGACACTGTGTTCTCTCGTGCAATGGGAAAAGGATACAGCGGTTAAGGTACTGGCCCACCCATGGAGGACGGGTCCCCTTTTGAATCTTGGTGCTCCCAAGGTTCCTTCCTACTACTTTCAGGGAGTTTTTCCTTTCCACTGTTGCCCTAGGCTTGCTCAATTTGGGATTGGTCTAATATAGTATTGGCCTTATATAATATAAGATTGCACAGCTGCTTTGAGACAATGCACCATTGTATAAAGCGCTATAGAAATAAATTTGACTTGAACTGATGTGAATATTGGAGTACGGATCAGAAGGCGTGGAAAACACGAGTGCCTGTAAAGAGACAGAGATACACCAAGGGCAATTTTCTTGGCCAATTCAGATTACCGATTCATTAAACATATGATTGACCGATTCATCTAATTATGATCAATTACATCAACCATTTTTCGCTCAGCTTCATTATTGCTAAAGTACGAATCAGGGCTGCTGGCTTGTACCTGCCTCTGAGCCCAAGCTAGGTTTAGCATTAACCTCTTTGCCTCTGTAAGCCTTAGAGAGTAAAATCGTGTCACATATAGGCTCAGTAATGCCTGGGCTTCACTGACATCACAATCCATTTGTCTGTGTTTTTTAGCAACATGGCACTTGAGCGCCTCACAAGTGCTTGCGTCTGGACTGGTCACTATTCAAAATAGAATTGGTTCCTTGTTGAGTCTTGGTCCTCCCAAAGTGTCTTCCTTATGTTACTTAGGGAGTTTTTCCTTTTCACTCTCACCCTAAGTCTGGCCTCCATTGTAAAAGGTACTGTCAAAACGTAATGGCAGCAGTCGAAAATCTTTTGTACACAGCTTTTTGTTGTGTCTGCTTTTTGCAGCAGTTTGTGTTGCGGTCCGTCTTAACAAGACTCATTATATAATGAATTTTGTTTTATAATTTAAATTATAATTTTTTTTCTACTACTAATTTAAATTGTAATTTGTTATTTATTTTAAACTTATTTTCATATAATTTTATATACATT
>JAUZST010056308.1:0-23922 GCA_034779995.1 Parotocinclus haroldoi | reverse complement strand
ATGATGTAATCAGAGAGAGAGAGAGAGAGAGAGAGAGAGAGAGAGAGAGAGAGAGAGAGAGACGCAATGGCCAGACCATCCTGATTTTATTACCACTCAGCAGCAAAAGGCAAGCTGATCAGATAGCAAATAAATTAAAGAGCGGTATTATTCAGACACAAACACGGTGACACGGAGGGAGACAGACTGGGACATGCAGACAGACGAGTCCGAGAAGAACAGCATATAAAGACAAGGTTAGAAGGAGACAGGAGAGGACAGGGGCAAAACCGGTCAGACGGAGGCAGAGACACACAACATGAGAGAGAGACAGGCAGTCAGAACTGGAAAGTGAGACAACCTGTCTGAGGTTACTCTGAGGAGAGCTGGAGCCGAGACGAGAAAAGCTGTTCCAGTCAGAAACACAAAGACCTGTGACTAGGGCCAGGTTGGTCAAGTCGGTCTGGATTAGTGCGTCTGCTAAATAAATCTACCTAAATCATAAGGAGCTTTCACACCAAACAGTTCTAGGGAGAACTACAACTGTTCCGAGAGAGAGAGAGAGACAGAAAGAGAGACAGAGAGAGAGAGACAGAGACAGAGAGAAAGAGAGAGAGAGGGAGACAGAGAGAGGACCACAACGATAAACTATACAACATCTGTGATTTAGGAAATGCTCCATGCTTCATCATCTGTCTCTGCTGCAGCCTGTTTATATATATATATATAATTCTCATAAAGAGATTATCTGCTTTACTACTTCCACCAGATACACACACACACACACACAAACACACAAACTTAAATGACTGCTGATTTAAAACACAAACACACAGGTTAATTTGTAAAAAAGTCGATTAAGGTCGGAGAGCAAAGCTGCCTTGTTAACGTCATTAAAACGTTCAGGATTTTTTTTTTTCTTTTTAGAGAGAGTTATAGAAATGGAACTGATGATTAAAAAAAGCCAGAGATCCGTTTTTAGGACTCGCATTTCGTTTTTGCTCTCGTAGGTTGCCAGAAATGTCGTTTCCCTCTGTGTGTGTGTGTGTGTGTGTGTGTGTGTGTGTGTGCACGTGCATTCGTGCGTGCATGTCGTGAGACTTCCTGTCGCCCACGACTCAGCAGTAAACACTGTTCCTCACAGGGGTTGTCGCCAAGCCCTGCTCGGCAATGGAGGCACCGAGTGTGCGCACGCACACACGCACACACACACACACAGAGTAGTAACCAGTCATCAAATGTCGCCAAGAGTAACTAAGCAAGAGAGCTGGAGGAAGGGGGTCATGGAGAGCAATGACTCGGCGTATCTGTGTTATTGCTGTACGAATCATTTCCAATTAATTAAAATGCATCCGCATCGCAAACGGAGTCGGAGATTCACGGCTCTAATTCAGAACAGCCGACCTAGAACCAGACTAAGAATTTAAAGTATACGGCCGAAAGTTTGCAGACACCAAAACCTCGTTCCCCAGCCACGGGCCTTCAAACGGACGGGCTCCGCTTTGCTCCTCGTTTGCTATTCGATTTTGTTTTCCGATAGCCTCTCCAAACTCCTCCCATGTCTGAGCGTTCACTTACGCAACTGCCTCGGCTGCAGCCCGTCTGCCCTGCCGAAGCCTCTCAACTGAATTCCCTCACAGAGCCATACCTGCTGCCCTCACCCCGGGTGCCCACCAGTGTGCCCTCAGCTTGCTGCCGTGCGAGGCACCGACCTGCTTTGGCCACGGATTCTGCAGCAAGGACTGTCTAGGCAAAATGGCCCTGACCTCGCTCGGCACAAGAGGGACGTCCTTTTAGAGTGGGGCTGGATACTGGAAATTACTTTTACGATACGATACGATATCGTGGTGTGTGATAACTTGTAAGATAACGTGCCAGAACGCTCTGCTGTGACATCTACAGGAGCACAGATTGTAGTTTACACACACAAAAAAACAACGTAGTATATGGCAAAAATAAATATTGCAATATTGACTGTATCAATTATTATTATTATTATTTTTTTTTTTTTTTACACAGCCCAATTTGAGCCTCCAGGCACTCCCAAGCTTCCCGTAAGCCTCTCCAGGATGGTCCCTGGTCCCTCCAGATGTCCCGCGAGACGAATCCGACGCCGAGTGGGGATCGGCTGATAAGTTCTGCCCCTCGTTTCACCTCCAAGGCAAGACTGCTGCTGGAAACGTGGCCTCCTGTGACAGAGGCTGACGTCCGCAATCGGTTCGTCATCTCTCAACAAGCATGAAACGCAACGGCAGCTTAGACCAGAAAATCCAGATCCCACGTACTCCGATCCAGAGACAGAGAGCCAGTGCGTCCCGAGGACTGACGGATTAATCATTTAGGTGGTGTTTTATACACAGACGGATGGATAGATAACCGTGTGCGGTTAGCGAGGCTTTAATGAATCTCCCCTGTGTGAGCTGAACGCTGGCAGGCTTCCTCTCTCTCAAACAGGGGAGCCATTAACAGTGGAACAGACTGAGAGATAGAGGGAGGGGGAAAGAGAAATGAGAATGAGACAGCGAGCCAAAGGAGAGCTGAAATTGCTATATTGCCCTTAGGTGATGTATTCATCCGTGTGTGTGTGTGTGTGTGTGTGTGTGTGTGTGAGCGATGGATGAAAGGAGAGATGAGAGAGAAGGCCTGAAGGAAAACACTCTGAACCATTTCCCACTCACAGCCACTCTGCTTCAGGAAAAGACCTACTGACCTCCAAAATACTGACATACATGAGAATCAGCCTGCAGCGTCTGTGTGCGTCTGTGTGTGTGTGTGTCTGTGTGTGTGTGAGAGAGTCGGTAAAGGGTTAAAAGAGCCCCGATATATCTGCCTGCCCATGTTAAGGCAGTCCGCTCTCCTAATATCAGGATTTGTGTATGACAGTATGTCATAAAATCATAAACACGGCTTAAGTTCACTTTGTCCCGTAGGACAGATTCCTGAGAACCAAGCTGTCGTTCAAAAGGAGGGAACAAACTGAGCCGAGTCATCAGAAGCGGTTAGGCTTTGGAAAGACGCCCAAAAGACGGCAAACAAGCAAACCACGTCCGAAGTCGGTTGCCTTTAATATGAAGAATATGAAGATCAGCCCTAGATCAGCTGAGGTACCAACACAAAAAGACACTCAGCAAACCATAGAGGTGTACTCCTGGTACTCCGGTTTCCTCCCACGGTCCAAAGACATGCGCGTTAGGTTAATTTGTGTCTCTAAAAAGGCCCTTAGTGTGTACCCTACAATGGATTGGCGCCCTGTCTAGGGTTGTTCCTGCCCTGGCGCTCAGACTGTGTGGATTAACCCAGAAGACAGTGGATAGATTGATGGTTTCTAGAAGAACTACTAGGACTAGGATACTTAATACTACAGTATTTATCTACTATTTTTTTTACCAGTTGTTGCTTTTAAAAGCCGATGCTTTTGGAGCTACGCTGCTCTACCACACGTAACCTTTATTACCCATTATATACCCCAGGTGTTTCATTTCAAAACCTATACAATAACGTGCAAAATTATTAAGCCACCATTAGCTTCGTTGTTTTAGCGATTTCAGAACGACCACATGGAATCTGCGATCGGACTCAGAACGTTTAAGCGCTCCTCCACAATCCTCTTTAGCCTTTTCATCCTGTTCCCCCGAAAACCCGGCTGCTACCCTTTCAAAAAGAAGGGTCACAATTTCTATAGGGTCGTTACACTACTGCAAAAACAGCGGTATATCTAATCTAAATGGTTAGCGAGTATTTTACTCAGTTAAACCCTCCACAAAAATGCACCTCTAGGTAAACAGTCCAGATTTACACAAAACATTAACGCTGCAGTGATAGGAACAGGAAGCTTTGGAGTGTGTTGTTACTAAATAAGATCAGAACGTTAATAAGAACGCACGGCTTATGGAGATATGAAGGTGTGGATCAGAGCGCTACGAGGCAGTAATGCATCTTCTCTTGGCAGGAGCAGCACGATCCATTTCGCTCCTGCCACAATGAGCGTGTGAAACGGAGGCCGAGATGACGGGTCAGATTAGGGCACTGCAGCGGGATTCTGTTACCCCTCCTCTGGCCAAAAAAAAAAAAAACAAAACAAAACAGCCCCCGTTTGTTCAGATTTGGCTCCACTTTAAGGAAATGTGCCACAAAAAGAAATGTTACTGAACCTCCTCTGCCCTGGCCAAATCCTCAACCTTACCCATAATCCACCTGTAATATGGTGTCCGGGGGAAGGGGGGTTTGGGGCAGTACCCAGTGCTCCGGGCTAGACAATAGGGGTATTATTTAGGATTAATGCCCCTCCTATGAGCCCCTGCTGCTGTTGGGATCCACCCAGGTGCAGACTGATGACCCAGTCCATCTGTTGCTTGTCTGGCCATGTGTGTGTGTGTGTGTGTGTGTGTGTGCGCGCGCGCGCGCGCACCCACAGGAAGTGGATTTGGATTGGTTGATTTGCAAAAACATTGCCTGTTAAAAAAATATAGCCTGTCCAATGAAGCTTAGTTTATATGACATTATTAACAATATATTATTTATGAAATCGTATTAGCATTTATAATTATTAACATAATATAAAATAATATTGTTATAAAGATCCAATATATAACACATATATATATATAAATATATATATATATATAATTCTTTTTTTTTTTCTCTTTCATATATGCCATGCCAATTTAAAGTGAACAATTAACCTAATGCATGTCGTTGGACCATGGGAGGAAACCGGAGTACCCAGAGTAAACCCACACACACACACACACACACACACACACACACACACACACACACAAATATCCCGAGGTCAGGATTGAACCCAAATTACAGTTAAATCAATTTCGTTGGGGTTTCCAGGTGCAAAGGTGCAGGTGCAAATCGGCCTCCATCGAATTATTTACTCAACATAGGCCGAATGTCATCATTAAATCATAAAGGTGTGTCTGTAAGGACGTGCATGAGCTTCTTATCGAAAGTCGGCAGCGTTACAATAAAAATAAAACCAGTACCTTATCTCTGATATCAGTAAGGAGAAAAAAAAAAAAAAGCTAAAGTTGGATCCGCACCTGTTGCGACCTTAACAAATGTTTCATTTCATAAAACCACAGTCGGCAATGAAACGAGCACGAACGTGTGACGTTGCGTAAAGTGCGCATCAGATCAATACCTGCCCTTAAGATGAAGTCACTCCTCACTCAAGGCTAAAACCCAAATCGTTCAACAAACGAGCCACCTTTAGATGAAAGTCTTCGAGGGAGCTAGTGATGGAATGACTAGCGTGGTAACTCAGGAGCTCGATCCCTGCTTTGTGCTGTTCCGGCTTATGACCCTCGGTCACTTTTGTGGCGTGAAATCTAAACGAGCGCCAAACGAACCTGGAGTTGAGACTCAAAACGGTGTCTGTGTCCCGGTTTATCTCTATTAAAGCGGTGTGAAAATGAAGCAGGGCTAACAGCGAGCTTGTGTAAGTGTGTGTTTTGTATGTGCGGAGAGATTTCCTGAGTTGAAGGCATTCCAAAGGCCCGGTGGTCCGGCCAGGAGGCAAGACGCTACACGTTGCCAGATATCAGCTCACAAAAGCCCTTCATTTCCTGCTCTCCCGCTCTCTCTCCCTCTCTCCCTCTCTCTCTCTATCCCCCCCTGCACTAAGCCAGGCGTCGGAAGTGGTGTGTGTGTGTGTGTTGGCTAATCTTTTGTATCATCTAAAGCCTGCTCGGGCCATTTTTCAACAGTTGAAAAGGAGGAGGAGAGCAGAGCGCGACGGCGGCTCACGGAATACGGATTATGAAAAGGCGCATTCAATATCGACCTTTTAATAGGCGCGTCGGTGAATCCGTTTCCTCTTTTCACCGCAGGGTCGTGCAGCTACACGCCGCACCGACATGCATGTAAAACACGTTAGCTCCTCTTTTTTTAGGGGGGGGGGGGGTTTAAACGCTCCATTCAACGCCAAAATTCCCTCTTTTATAAGGCGCTGAATTTACAGCCATAACAGAAAAGATCCTCAAAAGATCCTTTTTGTTTTTTTTGTTTGTTTTTTTTTTAAAAAAAGGTACAAACACACTGCAAACGTTAATCTCTCACACGCATTCGGCTCGGGCGATAAACAACGCGACGTCCCGGTACCGTCCGAGAGGGGGGAAGTTTTTGAATGCTGAAGCTAACAGGCTAAAGTGCAAAGCTCTGGTCTGGTGTGAAAGGGATTTGGATCGTCGCTATCAAAGGATAAAAAGATTGAATCGCGGTACTCGCTCGAACTCTTGTCCTTAAAAAAGTAGTACTAAGCCATACAAGTGCACAGCGTGAGGTTCAGAGGGCTTTTGATACTCTTTAATACTTCGATAACACCAAAAAAAACCCCCCAGTATTCTTACTTTTAGTACAACCGCTGTGTTCGAGCAGTTATCTCCTGTGCCAGGCATGTTGTCAAATCTGACGGTTACGCTGATCTGCCGGCCCGCGGTAACGAGCAAAGCCATGTAAAGTAGTAATCAAACTCACTTACGATTTTCTCTTTCTTTGGAATGAACATCAGAGGAGAAGAGGATTATGGAAGTTAGAAATGTCTCTGTTCAGTCGTTGACAGTGTGTTATATGTGGCCATTACAGCACTGCAAAAACAACAAACTGGTGGCCTAAGACTTTTGCACGGAACTGCGGAGATGTGAAATATTTTAAATCCCGGATCGACAAACTGGATTACGAGAACTTTCTGCAATTTCTAATGAATTCTTCAAAAAGTTGAAGCGCTAGAGGAGAAGCGATTGTGTGTTTTCTAACAACGTGACATGAATACACTGACTGAAGTTTAATACCAGTCTGGGAATCCTGCTCCTCGACACACACACACAGGGACAGACAGACACAGGGACGGACAGACAGACACGGGGACAGACACACGGGGACGGACAGACACACGGGGACGGACAGACACGGGGACGGACAGAGACAGACACACGGGGACGGACAGACACGGGGACGGACACGGGATCAGACACGGGATCAGACACGGGGACAGACACGGGGACAGACAGACACGGGGACAGACAGACACGGGGACAGACACACAGGGACAGACACACAGGGACAGACACACAGGGACAGACGGGGACAGAGAGACAGACAGAGACAGACAGAGACAGACACAGGGACAGACACAGGGACGACAGAGACAGACACACAGGGACAGACACAGGGACGACAGAGACAGACACAGGGACAGACACACAGGGACAGACACAGGGACGACAGAGACAGACACGGGGACAGACACACGGGGACAGACGCAGGGAGGGACAGACGCAGGGAGGGACAGACGCAGGGAGGGACAGACGCAGGGAGGGACAGATGCAGGGAGGGACAGAGAAATTCAGAGACAAAAACAGACACAGCGACAAACACATAGAAATACAGAGACATACAGAGACAGAGACGGGGGACACAACGGGACACACACACACACACACACACAGAGAGACACACACAGAGACACAGACAGAGACACACAGAGAGACACGGACGAAATCTGTCAAAACCTCCGCGACAAGGAAAACGTCCGTTTGTCCATCACCAACACGCAAGATAAAAAAAAAAACGACGGGCGCCTTAAATGCGGGTATAATTTACAGAAATAAATCTCCGTTACACCACTGAGATTCACTGCTGCGTTGCCTGGCGCGTCGTTTACTTCCCGCGTTTCACCTCACAAAAATCTGAAATCCCAATAAGAACATAAATCGCGCTCTAAACTCCGCCCATCCGAACGGCACGCTGAAAAACCTTCACCTATTGACATTCCAGCAATAAACTTTCTGTTCTGCGTAAATAACCTTCTTCCTCTGGCGGTTCCTGAGGTTTATGGATCTCCTCCGGGAAGATTTTTTGGAACAAAACACACTCTGCCCCTGCGGTTCTCTCACATTATGTGGTCTTCCTTCCATCCCCTCCATAACCCTATGCCCCCCCCCCCCATCCCCCCGCCTCCCCCGCCACCCGAATGTAGTTTAGCTTCTCTGCCTGGCTTCTCTGTTGAAACCTGACAACTGGAACAGCTGGTTTGAAAAGTTCAACAGGAGAAAAATGTGCAGGCGTGTGCTGGTAATCGGTTATATAACGTACCGCAACATTTACCAACACGCACAATACGGTTACTGTGGGCAGGGTCACGGGTTCGGGGGAGGCTGTGCTCGAGGCTCCTAACACGACAGACGGGACGTTTTCCAGTGCACACAGTACCGAAACTTAACCAGGGGACTGTGACTGTGCCTCGTCTATCACTCGTGGCTCCAGTATTTAATACTCCAGTTCCAGTGGGAAAGAAAGGGATTTCTTTTATTTAAAAATAAATAAATAAATAAAAAAAACGCCTAACAGCCCGAATCCAGAGATTCTGGTGCCAATTCGTACCAATTCCAGCAGCAAAATCCCTCCTCCAGTACAAATAGTGGCTGCTACAGTATCAAGGATCCAAACGTCCTAAATATGCTGCCAAACCTCCCCATTCCAGACCCAGAGCTCCCACTGCGTAAGGTACGTCGACCAGTACCACTTTTCCAGTACAGTTGTTGATCTAGTACAGGAGTTCCCTGTCGGTATTTCTACTACCAATTCTTAGTCTCAGTCCAAACGGGTCATGTAAGAGAGAAGGAGAAAAAAAAATAAAAAATAAAAAAAAATAAAAAAAAAAAGCGTCCAGTTCCTAAAGCACAACTCTGTATTCTAGTACCAAATACTCCATTTCAGGAAGAGACGGTTCCTGGGAAAATACAATAGCTACCTCAGAAGTATAAACGCTTCCTTGTCTACAACAAAAGGTTTCTCTTCTGCTCCAAACGGTCCCAGTTCCTCTTTCAGTTTTAGTTCAAGCAAACTAAAGCGCTAGGGTTCCATGTTTCAGTACAGAGGACCCTGCTGGTCCCAGTCTCTGTATGAAAAGTACCAGTACCACCACAAACATTTTTATGTTCTACCTCCAAAGATGTTGGTGCCAGCTCTAAAAAAAAAAAGGCATTCAGTCCCAGTAAACAGTTCCTGTTCTACTAAACCGTACTAATCGTCAATGGATTAGGTCCATTAGGTCCAAAGGGTCCCGTTTCCGGTACAAACAGTTCCGGGTTCCAAACAGTACAGCATTACAGCGACACGATTCGGTTCCTTTTGAGTCAGTTCCAGAACCAGAGGTGTACAGAAGGTAAACGTTCCAGAACTAAACATCCAAGCTCCAGGACTAGGACTGGACTGGGTTCCAGTTCCAGGATCATTGGATTTTTTTTTTTTTTTTTTAATAGTTCTGGAATTAAACGTCTGACTGAAGTCGTGGTACGAGGCAGCGTGTGATGGTGACTGAGGGTTTCGGTCATGTGGTGAGAAAAAAAAGGGACGCTTAAATGAACCCCACGCTGCATTCGTATCATTAGTGTTTAGTCTAAAAAATAAATAAATAAATAAAGATACAGCACGGGAATTAGCGCCATGTTTTGGGAGCCGTGGGTTGTTGTGGTGCGCTCGGTTCAGACCGTAGACAAAATGACAGGACGAAGTCAAAACAGGGTACGAGGCGTGGGTGTGTGTGTCAGAAAGATTACTGCGCTAAACCTAGGACAAGGTCAGATATTTCACTAAACAACAGCATTATGACAAGAGCTTATCTGGGTTTCTATTAGCTGCATTTCCAAGCATTTCTGCTTTTATTGTCCAAGAAAGTATTTCAATATCACGTTGTGATTATAAATTTGCCACTAAAGAAACACCTCGGGCTTTCTGTCATAACACAATAGTACAATGAACGCACAAACTGAGCGGTGTTTAGCGTAACACACACAGCGCAAGATCCACTGAACACAGCATTAAATGTAAAGAAATAATTTAATAGTACAAGTTTTAAAACCGCATCACTTCTTACTATTGCTTCTACACACACACACACACACACACACACACACACACACACACACACACACACACACACACACACACACACACACACAAATATACACACACGCACACCGACACTTGTCTCATTCATTCTGGCTTTGTTTCTCGTTGAGTGAGCATCAACCTGCAGATTCATCCGAAACTTTTCCATTGCTTTTCAAGTGTTTTTGCACTTGTTTATTAAGTGTGAGTGATATATACAAGTGAGTGATATAATAGTGTATATAATAGTGTATTTCTTCCATATGCCAAGTGAAGCTTTCAGAATAAAGGTAAGAGTGATACTAAAATGTTCATTTATCCATTTCATTATTCTTTGATATGTTTCTCATTGTTTTCTGTCTGTAAAACTATATTTATTCTCTATAAATTCATTGTATTTACATTATTTCTTACAGAAATTATGGCTTGTTATCTTTTATTTTGGTTATCGCCAGGCACTTTTGAACAGATTAATGACAAAAACTGAGGTTAAGAACTGTGTTAAAAATTAAAAAAAAAGAATTCAACATTTAGTTTCCTTTACTCCCTGGCACCAGTGAGTTCAGGCAATCATTTTGAGCAACTGCACACAACTTGTGGATAAAGGCCGCTTCTAACGTCCTTTCTTACTCTTCAGACAGGAAAACGCACTGCACTGCATCATCATCAACAAATTCAAAAGAGCAAACCTAGAACTGCCCCTATAGTTCTTAATTGTATGCAACAACACAGTTTGCAATGTAACGTAATCATCCAGCACCTGAGAAGTTCTCCTGGAACGGCGTGTGTTCTTGAATCAGGGTATTCCCCACTGATATTTACATGGTGTTGTAATGAATGCACCTCCAGTGACCCACCTCTCAAAGTGCAACTGTCATATAATCATCACGCAAGCTTGCAGATGAGTCCTAGATCTGTTGGTCATTTGGTGGAGTTTAAAATGCATATTAGATGCAACTGTGAAATGGTCTGTGCACCCTCTCTTTTCTGGATCTGTGCCAAATCCTTTAACGTGTAGTATAAAAAGTCCATGACAGGAAATTCCCAGCAGTGAACGCATCTCATACACCAGCTGTAGGTTTCACATTAGAGTTCCTGGTTATTTCTACATGGTTGTCATAGTCTAACCAGCATTAGAGACTGGCACAGCTCTACTATCACAATATGACCTTTACAAACTGCAGTGCCTCATTAGAGCTGCAGAAAAGACTTCTGGTGTAAAAACTACCCACCTTCGCATTCAGGAAGAATGCAGACTAGAAGTCAAGGGAACACTGCACAGTCAAACCATGGCCAAAGCAATCCGATTCATAAACAGCCTCTTTTCTCAGGCCATTACGCTTCTGAAAACTTAAAGCAGAATTTGTGGCACTGCTAAGAAACACTACTGTATTCTGATGGTCCGTTACCATCTACTTTTTTTTAGTACACACTGTGCAAGTACACACTGTAACAAAATTGAAATTCTTTATATGTGCAAAACATTCAATATTGTGTAAAGTTTAAGTCACCATTAACTGGATATACCATTATTTCAGCAATGGTATAATTAAGACCCTTATTACTTCTCAGTCTGTGTATTAGGAATGTAATCAGAAGATACAGAGAATCTGTATGCATAATTAAAAACCCCACTCCAAGTGCCAGCTTCATAATCGGCAAGAAGGCATTCTTTTGGTACCAGGTCCAGTTTTACTCTTACAGTGAGATCCAGGTTCTCTTACTTAGGCCACATCAGAGGGCAAGAATAAGGTGTTACATCAGCAAAACTTTGCAGCTGAAGAAACAAGAACAGACTACTTTACTGGATTTAATAATGCCAAAACTATCTACAGTACTATATTTAATATTTTATATAATTTGTTATATATACACACACACATACACTATTTTAAAGGCTTACATTCTCTATTGCATTGTACTATTCATAATGTTATATCTTTAATTTATCATCATCTACATATTACAATACATATATAGTTTATTTAAACTATTATTACAAACATATTAATTAGGACACATTGTTTAATTCTCACATATAACATCTAGGTTGTCCTAGTAGGTTGGGTCCCTTTTTGAGTCATTGTCCTCCCAAGGTTTCTTCTCTATAGCATTTAGGGAGTTTTTCCCTCCAATAAGGCTGTGGGCCTAGATACTTGTCCAGCTTCTTTGTGACATTGTGCCATAAAGAATTCTGACTGGTCTGTAAATGTGGGAAAAATATACAGTTTCACAAGCTACAAGCTGAGCGCACCTTTATAGAACAAGACCATTGTGCTGGTGGTAGCAGTCTGACAGCTTCCTCCTTTTGAATTATTAATGTACAAAAGAACATTTCTATATGCACATATATTGCACAGCTCTTAATGGTCTATGCAAACCTGTCTACATGGTATAAAGAAAAGTATTTTAATGTGGTAGAATAGGACAAGCAGTAATAATCTATGCAAAACAGACAATAATGTAGAGGTCCTGCTGCAGTGCAGTGAAACTCATCCTGTAAAGATTATGCAAAAAAATAGCTAAGGGGACTCTTAGCTGTTTGTGAACGCATTGTATGTATCTAATACCAATTTATAAAGAAAACCAAAATCAAGATTCAGCAATGACTGGCTTCAAATTCCTCAGTGGGAGCATAGGTTAGCCCTTACTCTCCCAGGGGGTAATTGTTGTGTAAAAAAAAGCCGACGAACATTGGTGTGAAATTGGCAGTGACTACTGTTGTTTCAAACCTTACCTTATCTTAAAGAGTAAAACACTATTTAAAGGATGACTCTGAGGGAGACCTTCATATATTTCTTCTTGTACAAGAAAACACCCCAGGGTGGTTCAGAGATGAGACAGGTAGCTCTTACTTCATTTCTCCCACATCATCCTTTTATACTGTTATTACAATTTGTTTGTGTGCTACCGTCAAGTTAGCTACATCAACTCATTTAGGCATGGTATTGGTTACAGAACAGTACATACACTATATAAACAAACGTATTAGGACGTCAGCACATTACATCTATAGAAGCTTTGACATCCCATTCTATATCCATGGCCATTAACTATGGACTTGGTACCTTTGCAGCTACAACAGCTTCCACTCTTCCGGGAAGATGTGTGCGTCTGTAGAATTATTTGCCCGTGCATCATGAAGAGTATTTATGAGGTCAGGCACTGATGCTGGACACGAGTGCCTGGATTGCAACCTCTAGTCTGCACAGAGACCGAGTTTCTACACCTATGGCGATGGAAATGATTAAAGTATTTGAATCTAGTGATTAAAATGTTTGTCCCGATAAGTTTTCTCCTTACAATGTATGTGATAATAACTGATTAAAACCACGGTTTAATATGATACACCCCTTTATCATGTAAATTAGACATCCTTTCTCACAAACAAAACCCTATCAGAACACTGAGTCATACTTTGCAGGCATTTGTAAGGCCAGTTTCATTCAGTGTCATCCATCCTACCATTAAGGTATGTGCATCCCTTTGTTAGCCTTCAACTTACAATAATCTTGATTAATTAATGATAGGGGCGTCAATACGAACTGGGGGTCAATACGAAACTAGAACAATATCAAATCACATGAATAAATGATCTCACAAGACAGTAAATCTGTCTTTCTACTTTGTTAATACCTCATCAACAACAAATATTTAGAACAGTAATACTGAACATGAGTTAATACAATTATTCCAGTATTGATGAATGGAATTATTACCACACTCGTGGAAATGTAGAACAAACAACAAAATGAGGGAACCTGTGGTCTGGTGAAATGTTGGGGTTCCCAGTCTAAAGTTAGATTCCCAATTCTCCGCGTTCCTTGTGTTGACTGGTGGGTCTATGATTGTTGTGTGACAAGGCCAAGGACACTCAAACATTATAAAGAGATAATTTCCCTCCTTTTAATTCCTAGTAAATTAATCTTTAAGTGGGAAAAACATTACATGTGTTTAAAAAACGTATCATTGCAGTGATTCATTAACAGATATATTTGTTAGGGTTATAGCGAGAAGCTCAATAACTGCAGAAACAGCCTCACACATACACAGCTCATTAATATGATATGTTCTTTTGTTAACAAATAAGTAAACAAATAAGGAGATTAAAACCCCCTTAAACAAGTCAATGCAATAAACACTCTTAGAAACAGCTTTTCAAAGCGCACACCTCCCCTTCCTGGTGCTGTAGCGGTGCTGATTTTTAAAGCTGCAGTGTCAACACATTATGCAAATTTTCTTGCCACCATCTGCAGAAATCATAAGTATGAAAATAGAAAACGTAAGCTCCTTTTTTGAGGGGCAGAATGGTAGTGCAGTTGTTAGCACTGTTGTCTCACAATTACAAAGACCCAGGTTTGAATCCTTTTCTGGTAATCGCCTTTATGGAATTGGCATATCCTTCCTGCATCTGTATTGGTCTCTCCAGTGTATGTAAACATGATCTGTGACAGACCAGCATAGGGTTGGTTCTGTCATGCACCCTGTGGTAACAGACAGGACCTCGGGGCTGATTTGAATTAAGCAGTTATGAAAATTAATGAGTAAATTAATTTAAAATGCACTTGTTTTCTTGGACAACATATCCTGGCCAGGTAAAATGTCAGAGCATTATTTCTTAAATGCCAATGGCATTTTTGTTTTATTCAGTGCTGTTTCTGGCAGCAGAGCTACCAGGTTTTTGGCAAACAATAGTTTGTCTTTATATTTCTAACCCCCAAGTCAGTCCATCAAATTTCTGAAACTATAGAGTCATCTCAGTCAACTATAAGTGCTCCTTTAGTGAAGGGTAATGACGAGAAAAAAATAACAGGGCAGCCACAATGGAGCAAGCCAAATTAGTTCAATGACTCAAAGTGCTACAAACCATGGCAGTTTGTTGGAACATAATCTAGCCCCATCCATTACAACTTACAACATTACAACAGCTCAAACTGGAACTACTGAGTGACTAAAAACAAACAGATGCTAATAGAAAATACATTGAGAATGGGGCCATTGATGAGAAAATAAAAACTTTGTATGCTGCATTACAACTTGGTTTTCTTCACAGGGATCTAAACAAAACAGATCCATCTTTTATTTTTTACAAGTAATTAAAACACTTTGCTCATAAAATAAGATGTACAAGTAATAAATGTTACTGTTAAGTGCAACAAAACTTTTAAGTAACTTTTAAGCACATTTATACTGTTTATATAGCATATACATACAAAACATTAGAAAATATATCAAAATGAACACGAAAAGGATCTTACAACAACTGCTGGACAATCTGATCCTGTTCATGCCCCACCACTCTCTGCATGTTTTGGTAGCCTTGGGTGACCATACAACTTACTGAACAGTCTGTGTGTGGGACTATCGTCCAGTTTAACATTCTTTTTTCCCCACCCCCACGAATATATCACTTGCTACTCAATCACGACAGCTGAGTTTGTATGTCATCTGTGTAATCGAACTTTGTGAAATAAAAATGCAGTGCTTAAAATGTAAAATTTGGTTGAGGATAAATTATCTATCAAGGTCCTTTTGCGTGGTTTAAACTGTGTTGTGCAGTTGATCATACAAACATGAAAGCGCTGTGTGTTTATAATATTAAGGGAACAGTTTGGGGAATACACTTTCCAGTTTCAACATAACATAAGAACATAAGAGTTTAGTTAGGAAGAACTTTATAGCCTGCACTCTGGAATACATGGCAAGTTCTGGGCCAACTCTGGGATAAATGGCAAGGCTGCTATCATGCCAGTTATAGACCCAATTCTCTAAGGAATGTTTCCAGAAACGTTTTGAATCAGTGCCACAAAATGCAGCTTTGAAGTCAAGAGGATCTAACCTGGAACTAGCCAGGTGTAGTAGTCGGTGAAGGAATAGTTATGCATCCAGTATTCAATTATCCGGGCACTGTGCTCATGTACTTATAGTTAATATTATTATTATTGAATATTTTTGGTAGGTGGACTATTTTCAGTTCAGTATTTTCAAACAGTTTCCTTTTTAAAACTTAATCAGCACTGTCCGATCCACTAATACATGCACAACACACAATACACCTCCATCATAATGTTTGAAATTTTAATATTTAAAATTAGAAATAATGTTTGAATGTTTAAAATTTTTAACACTGAAACGCCTTCTTGGGGAATGTAAGAAATAAAACCTTCAAAAAAGTTTCCTGTTCTCACAGATTCTCAGCATTTACTACTTTACAAATATATATGTCACCCCCTGTGGGTAGAATGAACGGCTCAGAAAATGAAACAATGAAATACCTCCTAAATTTTAGCAGTATATAAAGAGCATTAAAATTATTTTTTTCTCAATATAATCGACCTTAAGCAAATTATGTTTGTATTTCAAGGTAGTACATGTGTTATGCAATAATCTATTACTGCATGTAAACATTCACTGCCTGAGGCACCTATCATACAACGAGCCTGGACTGAGTCAGAAAGCTGTGTGGGAAGATATGCAGCTTCTAAAATAGAGCTTCAAAGGCCCAGAACCAGACAGAAGTATTTTTTTAGCTTTACCAAAGCAGTTGACTACCGATTTTTTCAGCACTGCTGATGCCAGCAGCATAACATTTTTTTAGTTTATGTCCCTCAAATTAAAAGGTAAGAGCAAATAAGGTAATTGATTACAAAGATGTGCTGCTTTGATGTTGCCAGAAGACTTAGAAGAATAAAAAAAATGTGTTTATGAGATCTTCTGTTGATTACCCAGCTGTGTGACATTAAGACAGATTTTAAGGGAAATGCAACAAAGCAAGCTCCCTTATAACAGGGGTCCAGATGGCAGGCTGATTGAGAAGCACAAGCTATGCACTGTAAACTAAAAACCACAGACACATAAGAGCGATAACAATAGCTGCTGCCTCCAGTGACACTGAGGTAATTATTTGCCCTTACCTTACTACTGTGGTACAACAGGTCACATTCACGAACAGTGTATATCCCGAGGCATTGCAGCCTTATCAGTCTGTCATTTTTAATCAAACCAAGTCTGGCTAGAAAACTGCTCCAAGTTCTTTTTCCCTAACTTCTGTTTTATAAATTAAACAGAAGACTGTCCCAACAGACACATGCACTACCAAGCTATATTGTATTAGTAATAAAATATTACATGCATTAAACAATGCAAGGGCTGAGGGAAATCTTAAAATAAATTAAGTAAATATTTTTAGAGCTCTATTGACTGTCTTGCCCACACACTGCATTTTAAAGGTGAAGGTCAAGCAAACACACACACCAAAATTACAGAGCTGAAAAATACTGGTTTGTGTACCAATGATTAAATATGGACCCAATCGTGTGAAGTAGTATGAAGTAATTAACTGAAAATACAAATCAAAAGACCTTCGGTATTGCATTAGAATGAAAAAACTCTGTACCACCAGAGCAACTAAAAAAAGAATTGCTATGGCAGCATTTGAGCACTCTGAAGATAAAAGCTTCCCACACTCAACAGGCTTCAGGGCTTTTCCTACATATCACTTTTACACATACATTTTCTTTAACATAAATACGCAAGTACTGTAAGTGAGCTGGCAAAAGACTTTGCATTTTGAAGAAGATACAATACAATCGATTTAAACATGAAACTGAGTTTTCTTGAAGGTAAATAAGACAACAACCAAGCAGCACTGATGCTTTCTAGAACCATGATACATTTCCAGCAGACAACAGAAAGGCTAAAGGGATTACAGAGAAGTTGCTTCATTATACTCTATAATTAACCAATATCCGTAGTGGAAAATGTTGGATTTCACAGCCTGTCGGAGCAATTGGAACCCAGGTGCAAAAGGTGTATTTGTCTAAGAAGTCATGTGTGAGCTCTTTCAGCTTCTCATGTAAACTCGAACACAAATGTTCAGCTTAATGTAAAGTCAGAAATAGTTTATATTTTATATAACAAATCATATAAAGTGTATTACTAGCTAATAGGTTTTTCTATTTTTCTTCTTTTAATTCTTGTATAATAAAAAAAAAATTATCTGGTCTCAGTCTCGGCCAATCCCAGTTTTGGCCTTTAATGTCTTAACTTGGACTTGCCTCTCACAGTCTACAACACCAGTGACAGCGCTACCTATTTGGTGTTTCATGTACTGGATTCAAACGCATTAAAGGTACCTGTATGCTAAATGATAAATCTTTAAACAATTAAAGGAACATCTGCCAAAAAACCCAAAAACAATTGCACATGCTTCAATCCCTTTTTTTTTAATGTCCACCATACGTATAGTATCTTCAAAGAATGTGGTGATTAAATCAGCTGAAGGCAAAGCTGTGTAAAGTTTCTTCTCATTATAACACAACACTTCTCCACTTCCATATGGCGCAACAAGAGAACGGGCGACAGAGACTGCTACAGTTTATTAAACATTCACATACGATTGCATATAATGAAGCAATTAACTCTGAGAATGCTGCCATCAAACTCAGTGATTGAATCATGGCACCATTGTCCACTTTTTGTCATAATGTTCATGTATGAAATTGTTCTTTTTGACAATGACCCTTTCTGAAAGAGGTTCTGCACCCAGTGACCCTCACTGCTGGGAGATGGGAGAATTTATGTTCCCTGGAGGTCGATGAAGGGCTTAGCACATGAGCCATAGGAATTGCAGCACACACTAATCATACCAATCACTCAGAATAAAGCTGCCTGGACCACAGCAATAGTTGAGCTGGTGCTGGTTCCCTTCTTCATGCTAATCATCCAGAGAACACACACAATATACTGGATAATGCAAGTCTGAGCTATTTAACCAGTCTCATGAAGAATTTCCTTCCTGATCCACCATGCAGTAGATGGCATCTGTGAAGCCCGTTTTGCCAAGATTCCTATGCCTAGTAAAAGCAATTAGAGCTCAACCAAGGCCCATAGGTGAAAGGACTGGGGTGTTGGGGCTTAGAGTTAACTGCAGCAGCTGCATATGCCACCTACCCACCCCCTTCTGTGCTTTTCAGTTCAACCCGAGCACACAGCAGGGCAGTATGCGCAGAGGAATGAGTGTGACATAGCTGGAAGATGACCTGTCTGTCAGCACCCATGAATTTTCCCAAACTCGCTTGACATGACAGGCATGACATCATTGGTCAAGCGTGTCCATAAAGTCAAGAGCACGATTCGCCCAGTCTCAGCTGAGAAATAGTCAGCCTTCTACTTGGAGATGTTATTGCTTGAAGCCACCCTCCAAGCCAGGGGTAAAATATGTTGAAAACAGTGAATAGTCCACTTTAAGAATCATATTGTATGTCAATTGCAATGATTCCACTGTAAAGGTAATTCATTTTGCCAGGGTTGAAAAATGATTGCCTAAATGTCAGTAAAATGTGACGTCACCTATAAGGTCCCGACGAAGACCAACATCAGTTCATTTGAATATTTAACACCTCTTCATAGAAAAAAAAATGGTCTTATCCATTAGCACATCCAGTCAAAACAAGTTAACTTTGCTAATGAAAATGCTAAATGCACAGTACGCAAGTCGATTTCAAGTTGATCACAACAGCATATCACACATAAGAGATTATCCATTATATATGCAATTAATAAATATTAAGAAAGGATTATCTTATCATAATTATCCTTATCCATAATTTCAAATCACAAAAATGTCCTATAATAAAATACCTCCCATTTTGTGAGCAGTGCATATATTAGAAAAAATTACTTACTAGCAAAATGGCCCCACAATGTAAAAAACATTAGATCATTCAACCCTTGTTTGGTCCCTACAATATTATATAAACCTCTTAATAGTGCTGGGTAATATAACCTAAGAACAATATGACAATTAATTGAGCATTTATTTGTTAATGTTATTTGGTTAGTGATTAATTCACTAACAAGGTTTGCATTGTAAAATACGCTCAACTATTAAAACTTTGAGTACTTTCAACATTAATGCAAAAAAAAAAAAAAAAAAGTATAATCGGCATGAGCAAGATTACATCGGTTCATGGTTCTGAGTATCGGCTACAGTTCATGGTACACGGGCTACAGTGCGAGAATTTAGTGTAACTTACACTTGAGCAACAGCAGCATCTTTAGCTGCTTCATCAGGATGCCAAGTTGACTCTTCCACAGTCTAACGAAGCTCGATAAAAAATGAAGGAAAAAAAAAAAAAAAAAAAAAAAAAAAAAACAGAAAAATAAAAAAAAAACCCTTTTGCACGACGGAAACAGGGTGAAAAGGCCATCATAGATCAAAATTCTTAAAGAATGTAATCTGGATAAGTAAAATAGAGTATTATGGAGTGAAAAATCCAAGCTGACAACATACACTGCTCTTATTAGGGGAAATTAGACACACACACTGAATACACTGCATGTATACACATATTTCAGATAGACATTATGCAACACATCTGAGCTCTGATCTGTCAGTGAGGTGTGCTGTAAAGACACCCATAAACCATCTGCAGACTGTCCCTGAAGATACTGTTGTAGATAATAAGAGAAACAAAACAAGTAAAATCCCTCTCCCTAGACAGATATCCAGATGGTAGGCTCTGAGCTTCTTCTTATATGTGCTTCTGAAAAACTTTTTCAGAAGAGATAATTTGTTCAGTGCAGATCATAGCTCTACTTGGATTTGCTAGTATCCCTGGGAAGCAGTGAGAAGCCTGGCAGTACGAGTCTCAGAAAGCACAAACATTAATAGTCTACGATCAGGTGACTGCAAGAAGGAGTCTCACACTCAGTCATGCTGCTGTAATGGGAAACACCTGATGGATGAAAGGAGTTGGGGAGGTTGAGATGGGACAGTTGACTAACAGGGACAGGAGATAAGGCTGATGCTACATGTGGGATAAGGAAAGGTATTTAGGAGGTGTATGATGAACGGTGCAAGTCTGATTGGTCTGCAAGATTTATGGCCTGTTTCAGCACTGTGCAATCACATTTCACAGGTGTTTTTCCAAAGGACAAACCAAGCCTCCATTTTTTCTCCTTCGCTCCCTCTTATATGCACAAACATAGACACATTATCAACAAGTGACAACCTGTTTTCACTAGTTCCATAACATATCGATCTCTATTTTACACACATATACTATCCCCCAGGGTCCTGCTGGGCCACCTTTCACTAAATTTTACAGCAGACAGTAAATGTGAGTACGGTTATAATCCCTCAAAAGAAGAAAGTTCCTCTTGTAACTCCTTCTTATATAAAGATGGCACCACTGTTCAGCAAGAATCAATGCCCTTTCTGCCTCTAACATATTTTTAAAGCCTGATTTTAGCAGATGTTTGGGGATAATACACCAAAAGAAACTTCTGAATGCCTGGAGCAACTTTAAAGGATTATCAGAACAGTAGGTGTCATTTGCTGTCTGTGACAAGACAGCAAGGTAGTAAACAGGCACCAGCAACAGTATAAGCCCATGAGTGTTCAGAAACAGAAGCAGCACAAGTGAAGATTATGAGAAGATATCTCAGCAATGTCAGGCAAGATGCAATAGAACCTTGGAATTCGAACTTAATTGGTTCCAGGAGACTGTTTGAGCTATGACAAATGCAAAGATAATGAATCCATTCCTGACCCCCAAACAGCTGTTTTACTGCTGATATTAATATGGTATGCGTAAAATCTAGAGAATAAGTAATGTAAAACAATGATAATAATAAATAAAATACTTAATATAAGTGAAAAATCGAACACACTGGAATCGATCCTAGGTGGAAGACCTGTGTCCAGTCTGTGTGAATGTCTGAATGTCTGCAGGTTACATGTGTGGAACATATTTTTCCAAATCCCCAAACGGCTTATTTTCTCTGATGGTACCGACAATTAGATCATCAGAGTTGTATGCACTCGCACATTAGGAGAGGTCGCGGACCTTGAAAATGCCGAAATGGAGACAACTGACAGTTATGACATCGCAAGACTTTTCATTGGCATGGATATTCTATGCTGCTCACAAAAAAAAAATATATATATATATAAGGGGGTATTTCAAAATTAAATATCCAATAAGGAAAAATTGTCGATTTTTTGTAAGCAGTGCATTTAAAAGAATACATTACATGTTGCACTATAAACACTGTCATGTTTATACATTCTGGGAGCTTTTCACTTGACGCCCACTTGCCAGACGGCACGCTCAGTGTTTCCTTGCCCGCTGTTTTACAAATTAAGCACTACAGTGCAGATTACTGTAGAATTGAATTCATCTTTCCGGAAGGATTTCCAAACTTGATTGGAACATGGATTTTTTTTAAAGAGCTGCTTTCTTTACAGTCTTCCTACATCCTTGGTACTGTTTTTTTTCTTCTTCCAACTAGCCGACTGCAAGATTCTATGGCGACTTGTGGATGTTGTAGTTGACTAGTCTATGCACCTCATTCTCTGTGGTGGGTTAGGTACCTAAAATATCAAGGACCAGGTAACCGTTAAACATAGAAAGAAACATAATTTTGCTTCCACTTATTGGCCCCTACTACGGCAACTTATGCTTCAAATACACGTCCACTTTTAGCCTTAAAGATGCTGAAAAGAAAATGTCTAAGCAGGCACCCATCTGCCAGGACCAGTTCATTGTGTAATCACTCATCACTTTTATTTTAATACGCTCTCATATAGCACTAGCCTAAGACTGATGCAAGATTGATGACTGTTTAAAATGCAAACATCACCCAGCCCTAGTGGTGGGCTGGAGTGGATTGCTGCACCCCTTGAACTCGTGTGTTTACTTATTTACTTACAGTCCATCTTACTTATCCTGATTCTTTACTACTGAGTCTTCGACAACCTCAACCGTTCTTTGAGAAACTGCCAAAATTGTTGGCAAGATAAACACTGTCTGGGTGTTAAGCGCAGAAACAAAAAAATCTCTGTAAGCAGTCTCGTTTAACAGATTTTAAAAGTCTTCAAATACCCAGCACTGCCTTCACTTAATGTAATGACAGAGTAAAATGAATAGGACAACTAGTTCAAGTTCCCTTATCACTTTAAAACGCTGTCATATAGATATACACAATCCCACCCCTAATCTAAACCCTGGACCTGGGGGAACACTATGCCTGTGGCATGCAGTTTCTATTTTCATGCAAGAGCAACGCTGGAGGGAGGGATCATGGAAATGTGGCAGGGCCTGCAGAGGGGAACTGTTAATGCCATGTATCATATCTCCCATTTTAAAGTGCTCTATTAATTCAGATACGGACAGGGCCAGTCTTTTCCAAGCAACGCTCCATAATATTTGGTGCTTGTGCAGCGTTGCAAGGCCACAGCAATGCACTGGCTCACATGCTGAGTCTCTTGCGTCTGTCAGGGGTCAGGATGATGAGTCAGGCGCCTCAAAACATGCAGTACCCATGCTGCCTGGCGCCGGTACAGTGTTTGTCCAGTGTTTGACATCCTAGTGACCAAGACACACATCATCACACTGTAGACCTCATGAGGTCCAGGTGCAGGACAGAAAGCACTTCACTCTGGCTAAATAATAGAAAATGGCATTGATCACATCCTTTTAACCTTGCTGAGCATTACTTTAGTAACTAGTCTTGCAAACAATAGTTCACAAAGAAACTAGGTGAGTCAAAAGACACAGGACACTTATTTCAGAGACAAAAAGGAAAATGACGTATCTGAATACCCCACCAAGTAATGGGTGGGGGGGCTTTAATTTAGTTGGGAACATGGCTGTCATCTTGAAAGCCGCCATATAGGATCAAGGGCAAATTTTTTCCAATAGAATGCAGCATATCCAAAAAAGTTGAAAGTTGAAACCAGTTGCAGACTTCAACAACAGGACAGTGGAAAAGACTGTAGAAACCTGAACATAGTTTGGCAGTTTTTGCAGAAAAAGTACAATACGCAGCATGAGGCATGTCCTGTGACTTTTGACTCACCCTGTAGCTTAAAAAAAACAATGAAAAAGCAATACATATTCACGTGTCAGTGTGCTTCTTATGCACATAATGTAGAATTAGCCACATTAGACACACAGACACACAGACACAGAGAGAGAGAGAGAGAGAGAGAGAGAGAGAGAGAGAGAGAGAGAGAGAGAGAGAGAGAGAGAGAGA